>CAUYON010169942.1:0-53900 GCA_963573935.1 Arctocebus calabarensis
TTCTTGTGCTATAATTGGGTTATACCCTTCATATGAAAGCTATAAATTAGCTTCATAGTAGGGCTGAGTACTTTGGATACTTTTTCTTCCATTCTTGAGATACTTTGCTAAGAAGAATATGTTCTAGCTCTATCCATGTAAACATGAAAGAGGTAAAGTCTCCATCTTTCTTTAAGGCTGCATAATATTCCATGGTATAACATGTACCATAATTTCTTAATCCATTCATGGATTGATGTGCCCAGCTGATTTTTTTTTTTTTTTTTTGAGACAGAGCCTCAAGCTGTCACTCTGGATAGAGTGCAGTGGCATCACAGCTCACAGCAACCTCCAATTCCTGGGCTCAAGCGAGTCTCCTGCCTCTGCCTCCTAAGTAGCTGGGACTACAGGTGCCCACCACAACACCCGGCCATTTTTTGGTTGCAGCCATCACTGTTGT
Source organism: Arctocebus calabarensis (assembly GCA_963573935.1). Classification (NCBI taxonomy): domain Eukaryota; kingdom Metazoa; phylum Chordata; class Mammalia; order Primates; family Lorisidae; genus Arctocebus; species Arctocebus calabarensis. The sequence continues at coordinate 440 of CAUYON010169942.1, forward strand.
TTGGCGGGCCCGGGCTGGATTCGAACCCGTCAGCTCAGGTGTACGTGGCTGGTGCCTTAGCCCATTGCGCCACAGGCTTCGAGCCGTGCCCAGCTGATTTTTAAAATTTTTTTGTAGAGACAGTATTTCACTATATTGCACAGACTGGTCTCAAACTCCTAGCCTCAGGTGATCTTCCTGCCTCAGGATTATAGGTGTAAGCTTACCATGCCCAGTCCTCCTTCCCTTGGAAGAACATGTAACACAAAGGAACAGGGCTGAGAAGCTACCCTGCCCTCTGAGACCATGCTTTCCTCTAGGACAGAGTGGGATCTCTCCCTCTGTGGGAAAACAGGGTAGGAGGTAGCATTCTGTCTGCTTCCACCAAACAGTGTGGTGTGTGGATTGATAGCTACTTTATGAGACAGTAGCCAACTTCTTTCAAAGATGGCCATATTGAGAAGCCTTTAGAAGCTCTCTAGGAAGCTCTTTCCAAGGAAGGACAATATAAGTGTTACTAGGAAATAAAATAGGTGACCTCTTCACCCATTCCTCTTTTTAGCCTGGGAAAGAAAAAGAAGAAAGAAAATGACTTAATTCCACCGAGGGGTCATCCACATAGTATCAGCAGGTTCATAGCTTATGCTATGAGTGACATAAAGGCAGGAAAAGGAAGCAGGATTTGGTACAGTTCCAGCTAATGTTTAGGAGATTCATGCCAGCTTTGTGTGCCCCTGTGGAGCATTATGTTGGCTAAACTTCTGTACATACCCATGGGACTCATTTTTTAAGGCTAATTGTTTATTTCTTAATAGAAATGTGGTTGCTTCCTACAAGCTATTTATGGATTTCTTGTGATTATAAAACAAGGCCTGGGAATGAACGTTTGACCTTCAAAATCTATTTAACTTTGGACTCAGACGAATGTTCTAGTGCCCTATGGGTCCAGGGAGAGGCAACTCTGTGTAGCCTCTAACATGCCTTGCATATGTTTCTGCAGGTGATGGTTCCGGAGGCAGAGACCAGAGCAGGGCTGACACTGAAACCCCAGATGTTTCCTCTTACTGTGACTGACAGGCCTGTGATGGATGTGGCCTTTGTACAGTTTTTGGCATCAGTTTCTGGGAAAGTCTCTTGTTTGGGTAAGATGTCACTTGAAAGCAAGAGCAGATAGTTTCAAAGAAGTAGGCAGGTAGGGGGTGGGATTTGGGTGAACCTTTCCTCTTTGGGTAGGATTAACGATGACTGCAGACCCTCTTCCTGGGAGTGGTTTTTGAAAGTCTATATGGTATATAGTTTTTTATGAATGAAGGTCGTAAGAGTCACCAGAAACATTTTCTTAGAGTTTTTCTGGTTTGGCTCTAGAAGGAGCACATGGAATTTTTTTCCTCCTCTTAACTTGTGAAAGGAATGTGGAATCAGGCCTAGCTGTCAGTCTTAGCTCTGTGTCTTACCAGCTGTTATACTACCAGCTGTTTTTCTTGCTCAGCCTCAGTTTTTTGCCTGTAAAATGAGACTACTCCCCATCTTGAGCTAAGAGTATTTTAGACTCTGGAATCAAACTCTACTGTTTGGCCCAAACTGTGTAAGATTTGGTGCAAGTTACCCAACTTTTCTGTGCTTTTAAGTCCCTTATTTATAATATGAAATCTGACAATGAAGTTGGCATACTCATCCTAGAAAAAGTGCTACATACCTAATTGCTGAATATCACCACAGTCACCTCTAAAGTGCTGTGCACTGATGCCAGCGCCTTGTCCACTCTTCAAAGCAATTTCAGAACTCTTTATTTGGAATGACCCTTAGAGCTGTGTGTTACCCTTGATGTCCTGACTATCATCAAAATGTCTCCTTTCAATATTTCCTTTATCTTAGGTAAAGAAAAAAGTCACTGAGAGCTAGATTACAAGAGTAGGGAAGGTGTTCCAATTTTCCAATACAGTTATCTGTTTACTGGCTAAAAACTCTCACAGACAGTGACTTGTGACCTGGTGCATTGTTGTAATGTAAGAGCCACACCTTTCTCATGCCAAGACTCTAAGTTCATATTTTCCTAAGTATTTCTCTATCAATGTTTACTTGGTCTGCTGTGCTTCTCACAGTCAGCTGATTTTCACTCACAATTCAAGGAATTTTTTGCAATTTTTTTGTCAGTTACTGGCTGCTCTGGCCTCTCTCCTTCAGTGACACTTTCCCTCACCTCAGAAAAATGGTTAATCATTTGTACACTGCTATTTTCTTTATGGCCTTATCCCCATAAACTTGAACTAACCTGTCCCTGATTTCACTTCCACTCTTGCCAAGTTTAACGAGAAATGTAAAGTTTGTTCGTTGTTCTAATTCAAGTCCTGCATTCTTGTAAGGGCACACAATAACATACGGCAGTAATGTATGCCACTCAGCAAGATACCACTACATGTTAACATGAATACAGCTGTGAGACACTGATATACCAAGTTTATGAAACATTACCTAACTGTTTGTATAGTGCTGCCAACTTAAGTTCATGTTGGCAAGTTTGCCAACTCGATTTTCAGACTCTTCTATGCAGATGAGAATAATTCCTACCCTACGGGATTGTGAGGATCAAATGAGTTAGTGAATCTTTAGCCTTTAGAACAGTACCTGTAACATAGGAAGAGCCTATAAATCTTTGCTATTATTAGTGATATTATTATTGTGATAAAGACCCTGGTTCTCTGCCTGATATAAAATGGGCATTCAGTAACTGTTCTATCACCTTTTCTCTCTTTCTGTCTGGCTTCTGTTGTTTCTCCATAAATGTTACTTCCTCCATTTCATCTCACACTTTCCTTTTTCTCTAGTGGAGCCAGGAGTGTTCTGTAAATGATGGGCCTTCACTATCAGGGTCTTCATTGTTTGCTACCGATGACCTGACACTCCTTGGCATCGAGTGGCTACACATTTGCTTTAAAGAAGCCCTCCTGGCACTGCCTGCAGGAGCTCAGCAGCAGTAGCAGGCAGCTCACAGAGGCTGAGGATTCCCATGTACACCTGTGGTTTGTGAGGGCAGTCACATGGGGCTCTCCCCTCTTTTCTCTGCAGACACCTGTGGTGACCTGCTGGTGACTCTGCAGACCCTGAGCCGCCAGGGTGAGAAGCGGAGCCTCCAGCTCTCTGGCAAGGCCAACTCTATGACTTTCACGTTTGACAGTGTGCTCCCGGGAAAATACAAAAGTAAGAACTACACGCAGCATTTCATGGTTCTCACAAACTTGCTGTCTTTGTAATTTTTATAAAACCCAGTTTCCAAATGTGTCACGAGCTGATGCCTTTTTCCAACTCTTTGTGTGCATTGTTTAGAGTTGGGCAATGATGAAAAGTCTAGGCTTTGTGAACTCGCTGTCACTTGTCAGGGTGACCCATAGGTGGCTTCTGTTTTGCGAAGGCTCTCTGACTCTTGCCCTTTCACTTCTGAGTGCTAAAAAAAGTGTGATATAATTCTGCTGATGTGTTCTACCACTTAGAGCACCAGTGTAACCGTGGCAAGTTACTTGCTATTCTGAGACTCGGTTTTCTCATCTATAAAATATGTGTAATAGGTTCTTTCTGCAGAAGGTAAGCTAAATGAAATAAGGTTTGTGAAGCCCCTTGCACAATGCCTGGTGAGTAGCAGGTGCTGGCAAACAAGAGTTCCTTTTCCCCATTACCGTCTCAAGAAGCCATGTCCTATTTGTATTTCTGCTTTTTCAAAAATGAGCTTGGAGCTGCTGGCAGTGAGCATCTTAAAATAGACTGCTTTGTCTCGAGAATTATATTTTTTGTTACATCGGGGGTTGGCAAACTACAGCCCAAGGGCTGACTGCCTGTTTTTGTAAATAAAGTTTCCTTAGAACACAGCCATGACCATTTGTTTATGTGTCATTTGTGGCTGTGTGTGCGCTACTATGGCAGAATCAAATAGTCAAATAGTCAAAACCTACAAAGCATGCGGCTTGGGGGAACTTTGCTAATCTCCTGAAGACCTTAATTGTAGCCTGATCTTTTAGGTCCAGGTAGATTTCTTTCTTGGTGATGTAATGGCCATAGGTTCCAAATTTTCTTTAGCAGTCATCTGTTCCAGGTATTACTAGATATAAATATAATACACACACCCTTATGTATATATATGTTTATATCTGTATGTCTGCATATATACACTTTTTAAAATTAGTGAATTTATTAGAATTTTTTCTAGTGGTGTGCAGGAAGGTGGTATGCTTGTGCTCATGTGTCCTTTTGTGGCGTTTGCTTTTGCAGTAAGCATCGTGCATGAGGACTGGTGCTGGAAGAACAAGAGTCTGGAGGTGGAGGTTCTGGAAGACGACGTATCAGCAGTTGAATTTAGGCAGACGGGCTACATGCTGAGATGCTCGCTTTCTCACGCCATCACTCTGGTATGCATGGCTTGTGAAGAGCCTCTTGTTTGAAAGCGCACTTGCCTTGTAGAGATCAACAAAGTCTAGCATGTCAGGAATGTCAAGCCAGATTTCCTTTTCTGCTGTTAGACTTGCTCATCTGTTAGGGGAGGCATAATTAGCATTTAAAATTCCTTAGTGGAAAGGCACTTGCACTGAAGTTTCTTTGTCTTGGTCCCACATTTAATCTGATGGGTGTTTTGGGGAGGCTCTTGGTATAGTGCAAAGCATGATGGTTTTATAGCTTTGGGCACATTTGTTCACTGCTTCTCAGTCTTAGGTTTTTTCTAAAATTGGGATCATAATACCTACTTCTCAGGGATATAGGGAGGCTTCTGTGAAGCCTCAGCACACCTGTGATCCAAGCACTTTGGGAGGCTGAGGCAGGAAGATTGCTTGAGACCAGCCTGGGTAACAATAGTAAGAACTAATCTGTACAAAAAAATTTAAAGAAAAGTTTTCTTGGCATAGACTGCTACTATTTTTTAAGAAATGCTGCTGAGTGAGTTTCTCTAGTATTTTTATTCCAGTACAGAGGACAGAGCTGTTAAACAGGACCTTAGTCTCTTGTTGTTGGCTGTAATCTCTGGCCCGAAAGGCAGTATATCACGTGGGTTTCAAGAACACCTGTGTAAGGCCCTTTGTGAATTCTCTATAATGTTTTGATGTCAGGATTGGCAAATGTTCTCAGTAGAGAACTGAGGCAAATAGCAGGGAAGTACTGCTTATGTTCATCACTGGAGGAATTGAAGCTGGTATTTCAAATGCCAGCTTAGTGCCATAACTGCTTAACTACAAATGCACAATAAACTATATTATTATAGCAGGTGGGTTAATTAATGTCTAGTTGAGAATAAGTGATAGACATTTGGGAAACCCATTTCCTTCTGGCAGTGGATTTCAGTTTCCCCTAAAATAAGATCCCTGTTTCTTGGTGGATTCCTTGCTTGACTCACCTTACCTTACACCACTCTTCCCCCTTGCTCACCCCGCCCCAGCCACACTGGCCTCTCCAGTTCCATATCAAGCTCATTCCCTCCTTTGGGTCTTTGTATATGCTCTTCCCATTGTCTAGAATGCTGTGCCTTCTTCAGAAATGCACATATTTGTTTTTTTGTTTATTTGTTTTTTTCATTGTTCAGGAAGCAGCCCCATCTGTTACCTATTCAGGGGAGGGTTGCCCCATGACCAGTGAGCTAAAGAACCCTCTGCTAAAGAACCATTCTTTATCTTGCTTCCCTGTTTTTTTTCTTCATAGCTCCATTACTCATGAGCTGAAATTGCTGATCTGTTGGTTGCCTCGTTGATTTCTGTCTTCCCATATTAGAATGTAAGCCCCCTGAGAACAGGAGCTGTGGCCCTGCCTTGTGTCTGTCACATAGCAGGTGCTCAATAAATATTAGTTGACTGAATGAAAAAGCATGCGTTTGTTGGAAGTTTTGAAAGGTTTTTAATTTTCTTATGGCATTCAGCTGCCCAGATGATTAATGGGCAAAACAGATGACTGGCTCGGAAACAGAAATATTATTAATCATCTTGGTGTCTCCATCTTTCCCGGTAAGTCATGGTATTGGCTTTGGTCCCTTAGGAATTTTATCAGGATGGAAATGGACCTGAGAATGTGGGGATTTATAACCTCTCCAAAGGAGTCAACCGGTTCTGCCTGTCCAAGCCTGGTAAGTTTGGAAGGATTGATGTGCCACGAATTAGAAAAATGGAAAGAGCCCAGAGGATGGTTTTATAGACATTTTCCCCTGCCTTGTATCTATTTGCATCGAGCTATCAATTTTAGTTTGTTCAGCGTTTTGTTTTTCTGTCTTTTTCTCCTGGAGAGAGTTGTGTTGGAAAGAAAGCATTCCTAGTCTTTTGGGTTTGAGTTGGGTAGAAAACACTGGGCACTTTTACCTTTAAAAATACTATACCAGTGGGCGGCTCCTGTGGCTCAGCGAGTAGGGCGCTGGCCCCATATACCGAAGGTGGCGGGTTCAGGCCCGGCCTCGGCTGAACTGCAAAAAAACAAAACAAACAAAAAAAAAAAAAAACAAAAAAACAAAAATACTATACCAGTGACATCCCTTTATAGTGATTTTTTAAAAAGTGAATTATTTCCACTTTGCTTAAAATCTTTCAGTCTCTTTTTAACAACTTCATTGAGATAATTTGTGTAACCATTGAAACTCACCCCATTCAGATGTGTGATAAAATGACTTTCAGCATATTTACCTAGTTGCACGAATGTTACCATGATCTATTTTTACAGCCTTTTCCTCGGGCCCCTAAGACCCTTGGTGCCTGTTGGCTGTTAGTCCCAGTTCCTGGGCCTAGGCAGCCATTGATCTACATGCTGTCTTTAAGATTTGCTTTTTCTGTAAGTTTCATATAAATGATGCCACACAATGCTGGCATTTTATCTGGCTCCTTTTATTTAACGTGCTGTTTTGGAGGGTGTGTTGTAGCCCATATCAGTAGCTTCTTCCTTTATGTTGCTGGGTAGTAGTCCATCATGTGGATAAATGGCATTTGTGTACATATTTACCAGTTAGTGGCTATTTAGGTCATTTCCAGTTTCAGCTGTTCTGAATGTTGCTATGAACATTCTTGTACAAATCTTGATGTCCACGTAGCATTATTTCCTTGTTTAGATACATACCTAGGAATGGAATTGCTGGGTCATCTGACACATTTACGTTTACTTTGTTAAGATATTGCTTAATTGTTTTCCAAAGAGGCTGTACCGTTTGATATTCCCACCAGCAATGCAGTAGAGTTCCTGTATCTCCACATCCTTGTCAACATTTGTTATTGTTTGTCTTTTGATTACAGCCATCCTGGTAGATGTGATGAGGCATCTCATGGTGGTTTCATTTTGCATTTTCGTAATGAATAATTCAGCAACTCTTCTTGGTTCCCAAGATAAAATACAAACTCTTGAACCTGACCTTGAGCTCCTGGGCAACCTAGCCCTGTCTGGCACACTCTATCCTGGCCACTCTGTCCTGTGTTCAATAAGGATGCCTTTGTCTGCATGTAACCAAATCTATCCAACAGCGTCATCAACAAGCTGGGGTTTATTTGGCTCAGTAAAGACCTTTGCCAGTGTGTGACTGCTAGCACGGCATATTTTTGTGATTCTTTTGGCCTTTCTCTTGTATTTTTTGCCTTCTATTTTCTAGATGGCTGCAGTTACCTCAGAAAACGTGATATGTTTAAGGTGGGAAGATAAGGAGGGGGTAGGGCAAACATTTTCCCAGGCCCTTTCTAGGAAGCTACCTTTTCATATTATAGTCCAAAGCCCTGTCACATGGTCCCTTCTAGCTGTAAGGAGGCTTGAACACTTGAATATGATGCCCAAGCCTGGGTACATGGCCACCCTCATTGTCACCAGAGTCTGTTCACCAGGCAGGAAGGATGGCTGTTGAAAAAACAGCTAGTCAGCTTGTGATGTAGGTGCAACCCTCTGCCCAAGTGTCCCCACTCTCCTTGCCCCTTACCACCTCGCTTGGTCCTTTCTTGCCATCACGTCTCGGTTCCATATTACTTTCCTGGGAGAGGATGGCCCCCAGGGTCACTTAGTCCTCCTGGTATAGTCTTGCTCTCAGCACTTAGTCCTGTTCCTCTTGCATGCGCTGTAGTTGGCAGCATCAGCTTACGCTGGTGGCTGTTGAATGCTCTCCACCCCCAGCCCCAGTGGTAAGGTCCCTGAAGGCAGGGACTGCAGCTATCTCTTTCCGCACTGTGTCCTAGCATCTGGCACAGCCCTGGGTCTGGATGAGGTGCTCTGTCCCTATTTGTTGAATGAAAGAACAAATAAAGTGAATGGAGAAGCCATATCACTTTCTTTCAGTGAGAACTGCTCCGAGGCTAGCAGGGTAGTTTGAACTGATTTCAGGTTTTTGAAGGATGTATGGGCAAAATATTGATTAATTATCATTTAAGGGAATAAATTGTTAAACTTTGCTTCTTCCTGAAATTGACTGTATTCCTCTAGCAAATGGTGAAATGTGCCCCTAATGTGAGTGTTATCCTATGTAGGTTCATGGAGTAAAACTGTCTTCTGCAATTGTTTCATAATTCTTTGGGGCTTCTCTTACTCCCTGCCTCCATGAAATCACGTTTGTAGGCCGGGGCCAGGCTGTGGTTGTCTTTGGTTCTTTAGCAGAATTGTTTAAGTAGAAAATCAGTCTCAGTCTTATTTGTAGTGGAAATGTACTTGCTGTTCCTTCTTGTGCTTGCTTCTGTAAGCTTGGTCTGTGCTAGTGTGACTATCACAAGTTGTTAAATTATGGAAAATGAGGACCTTGTGCTTATGAGTGGGCTGTTAAGTGGATTGGGTCATTGGGAGGAAGCTGTCATAGGCAGCAGCAAAGGTATACCAGCAGCCTGGTATTTCTGATCTCATTTTTGCAGATTTGTAATATGTTTGAGTTTTCAAATGAAAGGAGCTGCCTTTGGATCTCAAATACTGGAATTGCTTAGCATAAAAGGTGCCATTCTCTGAAAATTACTTTTGATTTCCTATCTGTAGGTGTGTACAAAGTGACCCCTCGTTCCTGCCACCGGTTTGAGCAAGCATTCTACACCTATGACACGTAAGCTGGATGGTGAATGTTTTGTGGTGTTTGTGTACATTCTGTGGAGAACAGCTGTACCTCTCTTCAATTATTTAGAGAACAAAAGGAATTTTTCCATTTTTTTCCTGCAAGAGGCAAGGTGAAGCATTAAAACGATTCTAAATTAGGATTTTAAGACACTTGGATAAGTTACTGAGGAACTGGAGATAGGCTTTCTTTTCCAAGGAGACTTTAAACCCAGGACATAAGGCTGTGTTTTTGAAGTAGCTTAAATATAATCTTTGTCAAATTTCCCAGCACTAACTGATAGGAATCTCTCAAGCTCAAGTCTGCCATTTTTATAGTTTTACAAATGTTTGTGGGTTTCTTTGGGAATTGAAAGTGTAAAATTTTGGAGTGCGGAATTAGTTTTTAATTTTAAAATGAAATTAAATTTTTCAAATACTTGTGCATATCTCCAGAGTTACTTGATTGCAGACAAAGCGATTTTATGTTGTATATTTCAGGGTTGCAAAGGTTGCCCACAAAGGATGTTGTGGGTGATCCTTTGAGAATAACTCAGTAGTGTTACTAGTGTTCTCTTTCCACTCCTTTGATTTATAGGTCTTCACCCAGTATCTTGACATTGACAGCCATTCGCCACCATGTCCTTGGAACTATCACCACTGACAAAATGATGGATGTCACCGTGACTATCAAGTAAGACGAGTGTTCCTCGGTGGGCTGAGGTGGGGGGTGAATGAGGCCGAGGGAGTCTCTAAGAGATTCTCTGAAAATTATTTTTGATTTCTTATCTCTAGGTGTATATACAATTGGCCTTCCTTCTCTTATGTGACATAGCCATAAATTCACAACAGCCTTGATCCTTTTATTTTATGATTCAAGAAATACCCACGGGTGAGGAAGAGCCTTGTGACAGCTTGTTTCAGTGTCTTAAATTTCTGTTTGAACTCTTTATATTTCTTGTCTTTGCTAAGGAAAAAAAAATCTCTGAGGTTTGTTCATTTTATTTTAAGAGTTTTAGCAAATTCAAAAATGTTACCTGTTTTTCTTGAGACCTTTTCTTGAAGGCTTAGGAAATAGAAATAGCATGTGATAAAGGAAGGGCCACGAGAGAAAAAGTGTTTGAAAGGCAGTCCCTCAATGAGGACCACATTCATGTGAAGGTTGTCTCTGAGAGGAAATTTTGGAATGTGGTGAAGTACATCTGACACCCTAATTTTCTCACTTGAGAGATGGAAGAATTTTGGCAACATGGTCATCTTTGTCAAGTAATATGGAAATCTGAGTCACTTTGTCCCTGTTTACTATGGTTGAAGTTGCCTTTTCAGCTGTGTTTCCATCCTTCTGTCCACCACCTGTTCATCCATCCATCATTGGTACAGAAAGGATGAGGATCTGCAGTGTTGAGCTCTGGGCTTATTAGTTCGCAGCCTCCGGCTTCCCGGAGTTTGTAGTCTCCTGTGTGAGGTGGACAGTGGTCAGAGTCACGTGTAGAGCTGTAAAATGACAATTGTTCCATTGAGCTTGACCTTGGGGGCTAGGTAGGCTATTAGGTGTCAGGCCACGGTAAGGGTCTTGGTCTTTGTTCCCTGGACACCACTAAGGTGTTTCAAGTAGAGGGATGACTTTCAGAAAGGTCCCCCTGGCTACTGAGTGCAGAACAGATAGAAGATGGCCAGGGTGGGGGTCAGTTGAGGCAGAGGGAAGAGGCTTGCAGTGTCCATTGGAGAGGTGATGGAGCTTCAGTGAGACTGATGGCTGTGAACAAGGGTGCAGTGTACAGGTCAGAGAGCCACTGGCAGACTGGGTGGACAAGACAGGGCCCTAGACTGACTGCTAGGTTGGGAGGGAGGAGCGTCTGCACCACCTGTCTAAATTCTGGTTGAGGAGACGGGGCTGCTGGAGAGCCAGGTTATTAGATGGGGAGCATCTGCTGAGGGTCTGTTGGGGCCTGGTGCGGTGCTTCGTGCTGGCACAGCATCATTTACTGTCTTTGACTGTTTTCTTGCATGGAAATTATCTATTACAGGTATGCCTAGAAAACTAACTTCTTCCTAATAGTGACTCTGTATCGTAGTACCTTATTTTCATCTTAAGTTCATTTGTGTAACTTCAGAAGGGTTTTTGTGTTTTCTGCTAGTGCCAAGGGTGGTACGAAATGTACCGTTCGTCCTGTTGGATGCGGCCACCCGGATCCCTACTGTGCTCGTGTCTCCCCAGGTCTCAGAGCAGACCACTGCGGGTCGCCCTCTGCACACCTGCTCTGTAGTCTCCTGATTTAGGAATGGCAGCTCTGTCTTACTCGTATTTCCTGGATCCTTCTGCCTCTTGTATCCCATATCCAACCAATCCCTCAACAAGCCCTTGGTTTTATAATCAAAATACACCCATAGAGTAGTCTTTGAACACTTTGCCATCAGCCTTTGGTCTGACCCATGATTGTGTCCTACCTGGGCCGTCATGCTGGCTCCCACATCCTCCCTCCCACGCAATGCTTCACTTGCTGTGACAGGGTGTTCTCTGTGTGGCAGCCAGGTGATTTCTTTTATGGTGAGGATCATAGCATTCCTTGACTTAAAACTCCAGGGGCTTTCCATTCACTCAGGATCAAATCCACAGTCTGACCAAGCCTACAAAGCTCAGTCTGACCCTGCTGCCCCTGGACCTGTCTGACTGATCTGGCTCTTCTGTGGGTTCTTCTGCCCTGGGCCGTGTTGTTCTCCTTGCTGTCCCTGAACATCTGAGTGAACTCTAAATAGGGACTTTGCACTTTGTCCCCTTGTAAGAGTCACTTTTCACCCTGAGAGCTGCATGGCCCTCTCCTCCTCTCCGCACCTTTGCTCCCAGGGCCTTGGCTGACTCTTTAATGTAAAATGGCACTCACGGCTATTTCCTCCCGCACTGCTTCATTTGTCTCCCTTACACCTATCATCTGACATTATTTTTCTGGTGTGCTCCTTCCTACTAAGATGTGGATTCTGCAGGGGTGGGGAGGACTGTTTTGTTTACGTCGCATTCCTGGCACCCAGAGCAGTGCCTGGGTCTCTAGAGGAGTGTGTTCTCTGAGCAGATTGTGTGGAAACCGAGATGGTGGCATGGAGGGAGCTTCATGTCCATCATGGAAACAGATTAGCTTTCATCCAGTCATCACAAAGTCAATACTACTTTATTCTAGCCAAGATGTTCCAGAGACTGCTACCATCACTACAGAGTTTTTATTTGTTATTTTTTTTGGAGACAGAGTCTCACTATGTTGTCCTTGATAGGGTGCCTTGGCATCACAGCTCACAGCAACCTCAAACTCCTGGGCTTAAGTGATTCTCTTGCATCAGCCTCCCAAGTAGCTGGGACTACAGGCGCCTGCCGCAACACCTGGCTATTTTTTATTGCAGTTGTCATTGTTGTTTAGCTGGCCTGGCCGGGTTCGAACCTGCCAGCTTCGGTGTATGTGGCTGGTGCCATAACCACTGTGCTATGGGCACCACGCCAGTTTTTATTTTTTGTTAAACTAAGAGTTTATTTAAAACAGAAACCTGTGCCACTGAGGTTTCATTTTAAGGTACAGTTTTTTTACTCACAAGTCCCTGCTTGGAGAAGTGTTGAATTCCCACCGATGACAAGGATGAGCAACTATGTCCTATGTGCTGGCCCTTTCTTTCTTCCAGATCTTCCATTGACAGTGAACCCGCCTTGGTCTTAGGCCCTCTCAAGTCTGTGCAGGAGCTGCGGAGGGAGCAGCAGCTGGCTGAGATTGAGACCCGAAGGCAGGAGAGGGAGAAGAATGACAAAGAGGAAGGTGGAGAAGGAAGGACCAAACCTCCCATGCAGGAGATGGTAGATGAGTTACAAGGCCCCTTCTCCTACAATTTCTCTTACTGGGCCCGGTAAGCTCTCTTGTGTATTTCTCTGCAGTGTCCTCTGTTCTGAGAGTAAAGAAAACCAGCCAAACTGAAGTATTTTAATTATTTTAGGTCTGGAGAGAAAATCACTGTCACACCCTCATCTAAAGAGCTGCTCTTTTATCCTCCCTCGATGGAAGCCATTGTCAGTGGAGGTAAAAGTAAACTCAGTGGGCAGTGTTTGCCTATATAACTGTTCTTTTACTTGCATTGAAAAATTGGTTTGCAGTAGTGTTTTAGTGAAACCATTTCTGTACATGCACACATATATCCTCTCTGGCACACAGATTTACTGTTTGGTGGATAGCTGAATGAATGAATGATTTAAATAAATTCAAATAACTTTGACTTATTAGAATTGAGGAGATCTTTTTTGGAAAAGGACTTGGTTTTCTTTGATATTATCAGATTGACACCAGAAGGTAGGTGAAAAGCAAAACCACCACTTACTAAAATGTGAGTATTTGTCTTCACATGTCTGTGTCTGAACTGTTTATCGTCTTTCTATTGTTTGGCAGGATGTGATGGAAGGGGTTTTGGGGGGAATGGATGATTGAAGTGATTGCTTAAGTATTTCCTTTTGGCTACTGCTAATTTTTTCCAGTATTGTGGGTTCATTAAATCACAGGCATTATGTGGTTTGTGTTTGGAAGTAGAGTATGTTGAAGGGTTTGACTTTCTATCAGGCAGGCTCTCTGGGGCAGTCTTCACATTGGGTCCTCTGGAGGTTGAACAGCTCAGCAGCCACATGTCAGCTATAAAGAATTCTCTCTTGATCTATGGCCTTGTGAGAACTCAGGAAGAGTAATAGTGAAAAAGCAGCTTTTGACATTTGTTCAGTTCACCTGCTAAAGTTCTTGGCAGTTGAGCAAGGCCTTTTGGGATGGAGAAAGGCTTGGGCTGCATCTAATTACTGAGCTTTCTGGAGTACTAAATCACCTCATTTGGAGGTAACTTCTGATGTCAGTTCTAGCCCCTTCCATAAGAAACCCCAACCAAAAAGGCTCCTGTCTCTCTGCAACTAAGTCTCATCCATGTGTGTATTTCTTCCCTTTTTAGAAAGCTGCCCAGGGAAGCTGATTGAGATCCATGGGAAGGCAGGTTTGTTTCTAGAAGGCCAGATCCACCCAGAGTTGGAAGGAGTTGAGATTGTCATCAGTGAAAAGGGGGCAAGTTCACCCCTGATCACAGTCTTCACAGATGACAAAGGGGCCTACAGGTGAGACCATGATGAAGCAGCATTTGCTTGGGAGCAGTTGGGGAGTCTCCTAGATGAACTGGGAAGCCCAGATTTCCTTGGGGCAGGTGATACGTCCTCCATGATCAGAACCAAAGCCATCTGTAGTGCTCTGCTTTCTTCCATTCAGTGTTGGCCCCTTGCACAGTGACCTGGAATACACTGTCACCTCGCAGAAGGAGGGCTACGTTTTGACTGCGGTGGAAGGAACCATAGGAGACTTTAAGGCTTATGCCTTGGCAGGCGTAAGCTTTGAGGTAACACTATATTTTTAAAAGCTGGTTTTATTGACATATAATTTATAATAAACTGCACAAAAATATGCAAATTTGATAATTTTGACATGTAAATAGACCCATGAAAACACCTCTATAATAAAAAAAGTGAGCATATCCACCACCCCTAAAAGTTTCCTCCTGCCCCTTGTGAATCCATCCCTCCTTCAGCCCCAGCTGATCCGATCTGCTTTCTATCTCTTTTGATCAGTTTGCATTTTCTAGAGCTTTTATATAAATGGAATCATGCAGGATGTACTCTTGTTTTCATCTGGCTTCTTTCACTGAGTATAATTTGGAGAGCTGGGAAGTGGTTTAAGCTTCCATCCTTAACTGTCCTGTGTTGAAGGACACAGAATGTTCTTGTGGTATTTGCTGTCTACTTCTCTTCCACCTATCCTTCCTGGGAAGAAGCATGCTGTGTATTGTCCAAAGTGAGTCTGGAGAGGCTTGTGTATGAATATTTATAAACTACAGGCCAAATGAAAAGAATGACAGATTGCATCATGTAAAAATTTAAACGTCTGTATTGCCAAATACATTCTAAACCAAATTAAAATCTGTCCAAACTAGGAAGAAATATTTATATCATAAATAATACCCTAGTTTATAAGGAGTTTCTAAAATCGGTTAGAAAAAGACAACCTAATAAGAAAAAAACCTATTAGGAAAAAATTGGACAAAGGGTATAAAAAGGCAAATCATGGAAGTAATGCAAGTGATGGATAAACACGGAGAAAATGCTAAGCCTAGCAGTTAACTGAGGAAATGCAAAGGAACTTAACTATCAAAACACTGTTTTTTTTTTTGGGGGGGGGCTAGACCTAAAATAATTATGACAATATCCATTTTTTGGTATATGTTTTCCCATGCACAAATAACTTAGGGGTCTGCAAATGGTTGCAGCTACTTTGGAATGTCCTTTGGAAGTAGTTTCTGAATTTGATGTACACATACTGATCAGTTCTTCTCCTGGGGATTGGTTGTTAAGAAAAAGAGGAAAACCTTAAGTGCATATAGATAGATAAGACAGGGGAAACATTCTCATTGTGTCCCCTTTTCTACCATAAAAGTAGGAGACTGGCCTGTATGCCATTGTCTGCAGACACTTGCTTTAGAATATTTGCCCCAGTTAAGAAACACTGAGATCGCTGTCTATGAACTGGCACAAGAGAGAGACCTGGTAAACTGTCAAGGAGAGAGCGAGTTGTAGGACTACGTATGTAATGGGCCACTTTTGTTTCACCTACTTCTCCTCCCCCATCTTGAATAGTCTGGCAGCAACGTAAATAATGTTTGTAAAATTGGTGTGGACATAGAAGGAGTTCTGGAAGGCTACACACCAAACTTTGACCATCAACTGTGGGGAGGAAGATTAGGCCCCACCACACTCCATGAATAAATAAATAAAACAAAACATCTTACAAGAATTACCTCTTGGGCGGCACCCGTAGTCAGCAGGGCACCGGCCACAAACACCGAGGGGGGCGGGTTTGAACCCGGCCCGGGCCAGCTAAACAATAGTAACAAAAAATAGCCAGGTGTTGTGGTGGGTACCTGTCGTCCCAGCTACTGATGAGGCTGAGGCAAGAGAATCGCATAAGCCCAAGAGTTTGAGGTTGCTGTGAGCTGTGACTGCACGACACTCTACCGAGGGCATCATAGAAATATTATCTTTATGGTTAATAGGAGTTGAACCTTGCTCTCACTTTCTCACCTCCAGATAAAAGCTGAAGATGACCAGCCCCTCCCTGGAGTCCTCCTGTCCCTTAGTGGTGGTGTGTTCCGTTCCAACCTCTTGACCCAGGACAATGGTGTTCTGACGTTCTCAAACTTGGTAATGTGTCCTTCTGCAATTTACCTCCTGCCTGTCTTCCCCTAGAGAGAGCTGGGACACGGCATGCATGAGTGTGTACCGCTTGACAATGCGAGAAAAGAAAACCAATGTGGAGTGGTTTAAAGTTTCTTAGGAGACCACGTTTAATTAGAGGGTTGCTCTTACTGGAACTTAACGCTGCTGATTCATGTTCCTTCTACACACACTTCTTGTTTTCCGGTCACCCACTTGTCACTAAGACAGTATAATTAATTTCCCTGGCCACAGAGGCTCCTCTCTTAGGCATCCCTTTGTTATGCCACAGGATCATGTTGTTTACAATGCTGAGTCTTGTTCTGGGTTTAGCTTATGTTTCTTCTGCAAAGCACGTTCCATGTGGTGGGAAAAGAGGACCAGTTTTTCATGCAAGGTGTAGTCAGAGGCCCTGACTCGTGTGGACTCTGGAGGTGCATGTTGTTTGGCCACCGTTGGTTGTGGGAACAAAGTGGCTGTTGTGGAGGCATCGCAGATGGGCAGTGGGAGCACGGAGAGAGCCATTCTGTGTGGGTGACACACACTGCTCATACTAGCTGCGTCCTGCCAGGCAAGTTACTTCACCTCTCTGAGCCTCAACTTCTTTATTCATAAAATTCAAATATGACTTCTAACTTGACAGAATTATTGTAGGCACGCAGTAATGACAGCTGCCATTGTTAGAATTGTCATTGCCATTACCTGGCTGTGATTACTGATGGTAGAGATGGGGTTGCTATGTCTGGCTGCCTAGGCAGCCCTGGAGCTCCTGTGGCATGATCCTGGTGGATAGTGACATTAGTCCCCCACCTTTTAAGCCATACTGGGATGTGACCACTCAGGCTCTGTGGGATTGTCTCTTGGCAGAGCCCTGGCCAGTATTACTTCAAACCCATGATGAAGGAATTCCGGTTTGAGCCATCCTCACAAATGATTGAGGTGCAGGAGGGGCAGAACCTGAAGATCACCATCACGGGGTACCGGACGGCCTACAGGTGAGCAGCTCTGGCCCCCGACTCCCGGTGGCCCTGGGGTGAGTTGCCTCATGCTTCTGAGTACCTAAAAATACTCCTAGGCTCATCCAGATTTGATTTGGGAGGAAGAGAGGTGAGGTCTGAGGTCAAAGGACTTTTGATTGCTGCCTTTTCATGTTTCATCTTTGTGGTTCATCTCCAATGTCCTTATTTTGAGATTGGCCTGAGAGAGCCTATTGAGTTGCTAAAACATTTTATTTTTAAAAAGCTTTAAACTTGAATTAAATCTTTAAAAGGGGGAAATGTATCCATTTGAGTAAAACTTAGAAATGTTGACGAGACTATACTGCAGCATGAAGTTTCCCTCCTATCCTGTATCCCAGCCACCAAGTCTCCCTTCTGGGAGAAAACCAATATTTCTAGTTTTTCTGAATGCGTACAAATACTGTAGATAGATGGGGAGATACATGCACACATCTTACACATGGTTTTTTAAATATACATATACAAAAGCACTTTAGGTGAAGCCTGGCAAGATTGGGTTTAGAAAAATGAACCAATTTTCAACTGTATGTACGCAATGAAAAAATGCATTATTTTCTTGTTATTGAATGCTCCATTATTTAAAATAAAGCCTAGTACGAATAAAATAAAACTTAGCCTTTTTAAATTACAATTTTCTGGAGCTTCTCTTAAAACATCTGAGAAGAGACAGTGATGATGACTCATCCCTCTAGCAGGAAGGCTTGACTGGGAGGTGCCGGGCCACATCCACTCGCCTGGGTCGTTGGGCACGATTCTCCACTGAACTGTTTTGTGTTGTAATCATTGGCAAATGCAGAACACTTTGCTGGGCTCCTTCGGTGCTCCGATGATATGAGAATGTCATGTTCCGTTTCTTTCTCATCGCACTAGTTGCTATGGTACAGTGTCTTCCCTGAATGGGGAGCCAGAGCAGGGCATTGCCGTGGAAGCCGTGGGCCAGAACGACTGCAGCATTTATGGGGAAGACACTGTGACGGATGAGGAGGGCAAGTTCAGATTACGTGGATTGCTGGTGAGACTTTGAACATGTTTTATTACTAGGTTTTTGTCATCCTATATTTAGTGATGTCCTGTAGTGCTGACCCAGCATTGCCAGGAGTTGGGTAGGCAAGAGGGCCGAAGGTGGGGTTCTGTGGCCCTCCATATCCTTATCTTAACTGATTCATTTTGTCTTTTATCTAGTTAACAGGTTGGGTTGCAGTTCTGTGGCAAAATCAAGTTTGAAAACCATGGGTTTGGTACAACCTTTGGTGTGTGGTCTTTGCTCATGCCAGGACTCTTAAACCAAATGCTTATGGGGCAGAAGAGAAGTGTGAATGCTGGTGGAGGCTGGGTGGGCAATAAGGTCAGGACTGTGGAGAGGCATGGCCCAGGGAAAGGGCACAGCCTGCTCCTCAGCTCCAGCTCATGGTAGCTCATGGGAAGATAGATTCAGGGTTGTCTGATCATTTGAAAGAAAAGTCGGAAGTTCAGATTTCTATGTGACACTAATGATTTTTAGATGTTAACAACTAACTAAGAGAAAAAGAAACCTACAGCTTCTTTGTGTGGGCCAAATAAACAACTGATTTGCCTTTTTGACTGCTAAAGGGCAACATTTACTTAGCAGTTGGTGCTTTTATTTTTTATTTGTTCATTCTTTCATTTGCTCATCCAATAGATCTTGAGTGTATACCTAGAGTATATCTGAGAGGGAGTGTGAATTGGGATTAGACCACCAAGATCTAGGGTTTGGTCCTAGCCTTTCAGATTCACAAACTGGATGTTGGTAGTGGGGCCCAGAGCCTGTCATACCAGCGACAGACTAATGTTTGCCTATAACATGTGGGCTGAGATGCCAGCGGGTCTGCCAGTTTGTTTATCCATGTTGGAGTAGTGGTGTTCTTTCCCAAGACAAGCATACCTCTGCCCAGGGCATCCTCAATCTCAATATCGGGGTATCTGGAAGTTGGATTGGAAGGTGGCTTGGTGCATATGGAACATTCAAGCCAAAGGAGGTAGATAGGTATGGAGTGTGTTTTGCCTGGCTATGCTCTGAAATACATACAGATTCCTACAGGTTGTGGTTCAGTGGGCAGAGCTGGATGTGCATGGGTTCTCCTTCCTCTGCTCTGCCCACCACTCCCCTCTTAGTTAAATGTTTCTCAGAGTCAGTATCATGGCGAGTATCTCACCATCCCTATTAAGTCTGGACACCCTTTACTGGTGAGGCTGCCTTCTAGCTATCCCTGCCCCATGGCTGCTGCCACAGTGACAGTGCTTTCCCAAGGCACAGGAGGCTGCTCTCTGTTCTCCTGCAGTTCTGGATTCCTTTCTCAAGCGGTGGTTCCAGAGAGGACAGACTAAGGAAGTGTGGAGGGCACCACTTCCTCCTGCCGACTGTGGCCAAGGTGCAGGGAGAGGGAGGGTCAAGAGTCAAGTTCCCTGTGTTGTGACCAGACACAGCCTTTGCATTTTATCCTTTGTTCCCTGTGAGAACACCCTTCTACTCTGGTCTGCCAGGGTTTGAATCCTGCCTCTGTCATTCCTCAAGTGACCAGGAAAGTTTCTCTTCCTTTTCGTATCTGTTTTTGTCATCTGTAAAATGAAGATAAGAATAATGTCTAGCTTTTGGATGGCCTTGAGTTATTAAATGAGTTAATATGTGTAAGACATATGGAGTAGTACCTGGCAGCTTGGCTCAATATGTGTTTAGTTAAAAAAAGCAAACACAAACAAAACCTTCCCTGAGTAGAACTGTGATTTGTGCTGTCTTTTGTTCGCACCTTTCTGAGTTGAACTTCAGTAGCATGAGAAGGGGCCTGGGAGGGCTGCCCTTGCAATACTGTTTCTTAGCTGGGGCCTCCCCTCCTGGTGGATGAGTTCTGTGTTCTCTGTTTACTTCACTTTCATTAGTTATAAGAATGAAAATTTAGCATCACCTTCTTTGTGCCTCCCCGGGCCTTGCTGGCTCAAACATGTTCTTCTAAGCTCCCTGACTTGGCACATTTTAATTTATCTGAGAGTAGTTTTCTTTTCTTCTTCACTGTGACAGAGTTCCATCCATTTCAGTTGATACTCCCAGCAACTGCCTCCTCCTCCAGCAGGTGTTAATTCATTCGTGTTTTCAGTATTTTTTAGTCACTCCCTGGTGGCAGCCTGTGCCTTCCACTTGCAAGGCCTTGTACAGGCCCCAGCCTTGGAAGCAGCATCTTTGAATGTGTTTCAATAGTTTCAGATTAGAGTTTGCCATTCTCCTAAGGGACGGCGAGCTGGAGTTCCTTGTTGACGATGTCTTAGGATTTTGACACTGTAAGATGCTTGTATGCCTGCTTCTTTATTTGACCTTGCCAGGCACTTGCCAGCCAGGAAGACCTTGTCTTCCTTGTCAAGACATTTTGGGAAAAGAGGCTGTGCCGTTAGGTGTTGCTGCTAAGTGACGAAGGTGACTCCCATTGGCCTTGAGTGAGGAGTGGGGCCAGTTAGGATGGGAGCAGCTGCCCTGACAGGAGCCTGACGGACTCAGGCATGGAGCAAGTGACAAGTGCCTGTATTCTGGCCTCAGTGCATCTGTTTTTCCTTTTCTTTGAAACCAGCTACTGGGGTCTTTTTCTCTCTAAGGTGCAAATAGCTATTTTGAACTGAACCTATGTGGTGCTTCTAATTGAGCTATAAAGTGAATTTTGGTGGTCATAATTTTTTTTTTTTTAATAATAGTAGGCTGGGCTCAGTGGCTCAAGTCTATAATCCTAGCACTCTGAGAGGCCGAGGTGAATTGCTTGAGCTCATGAGTTTGGGACCAGCCTGAGCAAAAGTGAGATCCCATCTCTACTAAAGATAGAAAAGCTAAGGCAAAAGGATCACTTGAGCCCAAGAGTTTGAAGGTTGCTGTGAGCCATGATGCTATGGCACTCTACCCAGCTTGAGACTCTATCTCAAAAACAAACAAACAAACAAACAAACAAACAAAAAATAGCTTTGTAAAAGCTCATTATAAAAGAATTCAGGTAATGTATAGAAAGGGATAAGACCTTGAAAGAGAGAAAAGCCCCTTAAACCTATCACCTGGAAATACTTCTGGTTAATCTGTAGTGAATACCATTTCTGATTGTTCTCCCTGCATTCAAAGATGGTCAAAACATAACATAACTTTAGGTGACCAGAATCATATGACCCAGTCTCCATAGTAGATTAAAAATAAATATTGGATCTTAGAGTTTTCTCCTCTTAGATGCACGTAGATACTTTTGAACTTGACCCCAATAGCACAATTAACCCTAATGGGTCACAGGGTTAATTGTGCTATTGGTGATCAGGAAATTGGTTGTCTTAAAAGTTATTTTAGAGTAATGACTTTTTCGGCGCAAACATGATATATGCCAATAAATTTGAGCAGTGGAATAGAAAGTATAAAGAAGATATATTTTAGAAAAGGAAAAAGCTCAGCTCCCACTTCTTAGAAATGTTATATATCACAAGCATTTGGGAGTGTCATTCTAGATATCAATCTGCATACCTATGGAAGTGGGGTGGGACAGGATTTTAGAAGAGTGAGAACATTGTATACTTATAATCTTTGAAATAAGAAACCAAATTTGATGAGTAGAAGGAAGGAAATGAAAGTGAATCAGAGAGGGAGTGTTGCAGACCTTCAGATGTTTCGTCACCTTAAGAACTCTAAAGTCTTAAGAAGGTGTATAGGCTATAGAAAGAGATGTGAGGGGACAGAAATCTCCCGTCTTTGTGATCACACACAGTCAAACCAGGCTCAGGTCAGGTGTGACATGACATGCTCCCTTTGTAGAGAAGTGACTTCTGTATTTATCTGCAGCCGGGGTGCGTGTACCACGTCCAGCTTAAGACTGAAGGCAATGAGCACATTGAGCGGGCGCTCCCTCACCATCGGGTGATTGAGGTAAGGCACTCAGCACTGTTGCTGCTGCTGCGTCTTGGTCTATTGGCTTCTCTGGAGAAAAATCCTTCCTTGCTTCTCTGGCTGTCTGCTTTTCATCTGTGGTTGGGGGAGCTTTAAATCCTAATTAAGGGTCCTCTTAGAATAGTGTCTTCTTCATAAGCAGCATCTTTTGTAGATTTTTAATGAACAGTGTTGCTGTCATGCACTCCGAAAGGAAATTGGAACTGTTGTGTCCTTGCTCTTCCCCTGCAACTTCTGATCAATATTCTGCAAGTTAAGGATCTTTAGGCATAAGTAGCATTTCAAAGCAAGGGAGGCTAGTGGGGAGAACATGGGCTTAATTGGTAACAGGGCCACCAGTTTTCTTAGGTTCTGATGACTTCCCCCCCACCACTTGGTGGGAGTCTTTTGATATTCAAGATAATGATTTAGTGAAAATTGATCTCTAAAGAGGCCAGCCACCAGGTCACAGGATGTGGCCCAGGAATCATTTGAAATAAGGCTCTTCTCACTGAATAACTCTTGTTGGCAAGTCTAGAGGTCTTGGAGGGACAAGGGGAACTACCTTTTCGTGTTTCATTAGGTGCAGAGCGGGGAAGTTCATAGGGAAGGTGGCAAGCTGTTTAGGACTTTAGGCCTAGGAAGTGGATTTTCTCTGTGTCTTTGTGGCATCCAACAATTCAAATGGCTGGGATGACCGCGTTTCACACCAAAATGCTTTCCAGTTTTATATAATAATTCCCTGCTGTTGTAACTTTAGGCCAGGATCACTGGCAGAAATGTGAACTGCGGCCTAGCAGACATGGAAGGGAAGTAGCCCTCTGGGGTCTCAGAAGCCATGAACTCAGCCCCGACCCCAAGGAGGTGCTATGACTCTGTCCTGTCAATGGCTGCCAGGCAAGAATCCTTTTTTCAAGGGAAGCTGGGACATCTGGTTTTGTATGTGAAATTTCTTACTTTTTTTTTTTAATAGAGACAAGAGTCTCACTTTATCACTCGGTAGAGTGCTGTGGTGTCACACAGCTCACAGCAACTCCTGGGCTTAGGCGATTCTCTTGCCTCAGCCTCCTAAGTAGCTGGGACTACAGGTGCCCGCCACAACGCTTGGCTGTTTTTTTGTTGCAGTTCAGCCGGGGCTGGGTTTGAACCTGCCACCCTCAGTATGTGGGACCGGCGCCTTACGGACTGAGCCACGGTGCTGCCCCGAAATTTCTTACTTTTTAAAATGTTGGCACATAAAGAAAACTTAGGGAAAAAAATACTGTGCTTATCAAACAAAATGTATCTGTGGCCATCAGTTTGTGACCTTGGACTTAGGCTACTTTGATGGCCAACTTTGGCAAGGGAAGGGAGGGGAGTGGGAGGTTGGGGTGGAGGGAGGGTAATTGGTGGGGCCACACCTATGCATCTTAGAAGGGTTCAGGCAAAACTTACTAAAGGCAGAATAGAAATGTCTTCATATAATAACTAAGAAAGTGCCATGAAGGCTATGTTAAACAATTTGATGAAAACATTTCAGATTGTATATGAAACCAGCACATTGTACCCCTTGATTGCACTAATGTACGAAGCTATGATTTAATAAAAAAAAAAGTGAAATTTGCCTTGAAGTAGCTCACAGGCCACCAGACAGCTGGCATAGAAGTTCCTCATGGCCAGCATTCCTTCTCTCTTTCTCTCTAGGTTGGGAATAATGACATCGATGATGTGAACATCATAGTTTTTCGGCAGATTAATCAGTTTGACTTAAGTGGAAATGTGATCACTTCTTCTGAGTATCTACCTACATTATGGGTAAGACCAGCCTTTTAAGATGCAGCTGTTGTGTTCTGTTAAGCTTTGAGATAAGTAGAGGGGATGTTTGTGCCTCACTCTGGCTTTAGCACACGGCAGATGAAGATGCTCCAGAGTGCTGCCACTGAGGCTTGAGGTTGAGACTTAAGAAACCTGTGCATGTGTCACAGTATGTAGGTGGAAGAGCTGTTATGGGTTGTTGGAGAGAATGTGTTCCAGTTTTAGGTAACTGTTTTGCCAGACATGAATCTTCCAAAAGATCATAGTAGAACTCAGATGAATGATTGATACTATCTGAGTCTAACATGGAAAGACAGTTGTAAGGGAGAGAGCCTTGTGATGTTTTAAGTTTTGTCTGGTGTGGGGTGGTGCAGTGGCAGGCAGGGCAGTCTGGGCTCTCTTGTCACCGGTAGCTGCTCACCTGGCCACCTCGGCCGTTTGCTTCTTTTCCGTGTTCCTTGGTTTCCTCCTCTGTAAAACTGGGATCCTTGGACATAGTGAGCTCTGTGGTCTTTTCCATCTCTGTCAAAATCTCCATATCTGTACCTAATGAAGAAATACTTACAAAGTGCCCTGCGACCCCTCCAAAGATGTTAATGACCTGCTCTGGGGGTGTATTAGGAAGAGGTACTTGCCATTTCATATACAGTGAAGGTTTGGCTTGGGTGAGAACGTGTGTTTGGGTTTTAACTCACCACGGTCTGGGGATTGCAAGCATCTGTGTCTGTAGGGACCAGGCAGGGGAAGTCAGAGAGTGCAGAGGCCTGGTTAGGGTGTAGGGGGAAGTGGGGAACCCTGGTCCCATCCACAGGGGGAGGGTAACAGACGGAAGAGGATGCTGTCTCAGCTCCTGATTATTGCTGTATTATAATTCTGGCCTGGAGTTGGTATCATTTCCCAGTTTTCCAGAGAAGCCGAAAATTAGAATTGTTAAAATCACTTGATTTTTTTGTTTTTGTTTTAAGTTTTATCTGTTCAAGAGACAGAGTCTCACTGTGTGGCCCGGCTGGAGTGCTGTGGCATAATCATAGCTCCCTGTAACCTCAGACTCCAGGGCTTCCTGCCTCAGCCTCCATAGTAGCTGGAGCAACAAGCACACGCCACCATGCCCTGCCAGTTTTTCTTATTTTTTATAGAGAGGGTTCTCACTACGTTGCTTAGACTGGTCTCAATTTCCTGGCCTCAGGTAATCTCACCTCAGCCTCCTAAAGTACTGGGATTACAGGCGTGAGTCACTGTGCATGGCCCTGATTTTTAAATATAGTCAGTGAATTCAATGCATTAAAACACCGTATAGGGCAAAAGTACACATATGTGTATATGTGGTCTTGGATGTGACCCACAGGCCTCTAGTCCATGGCTTCTGTTTTGGGAAAACTCCCTTTGATTGTATGTTATGTAGCCAGTGTCCACATGATCTCTGGGGACATAGTCTGTGGTGTTCTCCGGTGGCAGGAGCAATGTGGCGTCCTCACAGCCTTTACCATCAGTCAGCATGTGCCTTACTGTTCCTCAGGCCCCATCACATGTGGCACTGAACGTAGGTGACAACATTGAAATAAAGCACTAAAGTACTTCTTGCAGTATCTTGGAGAACCAAAACCAAATGGAATGTGTTTGGAGTTTGGCAAGCACTCATGGAGTTAAGGTTACTTTATGAGATAAGACAGTGCCAGGTGGGCAAGACGTTCAGTGACAGGAGTTAAGTCCTAGGCTTGACCATGTGTAAGTTGTGTGACCTTACGTGACTTAGGCTCTCTAAGTCTCCATAAACTGTCCTGTTTTGTAGTTAGGATTGATGTGTAAAGTGCCTCGTGCCTGCCTCGCATATTATAGGTAGATGTTTAACACATGTTAGAAGCTATTTATATTAATATTAACTATTAATGCCATTTAGAGCAACAAACACAGGCAGTCAGGATATATTTTAACTTCCATTTCTGTGTGTGGCACGTAACTGGAGTCTCAGGTGATTGAGGGATGTGTGATGCTCATCAGTTGAGGGCAGTTTCTTAAATAACCGTGTTTTCAATATCCCCTCCCCAAGAGATCAGCTGTCCTGAGGATGTCTGAAATGAAATGTTTATCATGTTTCAATTTCAAAAGTATGTCCTGCGTTTTTTTCCTGCTCTCCAGGTAAAGCTTTACAAAAGTGAAAACCTTGATAATCCAATTCAGACGGTGTCTCTTGGCCAGTCGCTTTTCTTCCATTTTCCCCCACTGCTCAGAGACGGCGAGGTATGTCTGTGGCTTAGTTCTACATTCCACCTTTGTTTTCATAATTCTGCTTTTTAGTTTAAAGGGAACACAATTTTCTCTTTTTCTCTCCAAATACCACGCTGTGGAAATGTGCTCTCTGAATCAAAGGACGTTGGGCTCTACAGGGATTATTTTTTCTTAATTGTTCTATTTACAAAAATAATACATATTCATGGCAGGAGAGTATGGAAAAAAGAAAAAATCAGGCATCATCCCATTATCCAGAAATAATCACTGCTAACATGTTGGTGTCTGTTGAGTCTTTCTTTTAATGCATGTGTTTGTGTGTAAATGTGAATATACATGTATGTTGTAATGATTCAAAACTGGAGTTGTTTTGCACATTGTTTTGTAATCTGTGCTTTTGAATGAAGAATATACCACAGATCTGTTTCCTATCCTTAAATCTTTTATAACATGATTTTTATGGATAGTAGTTCATAATACACACATAGCAAATGCTATCATTTATTTAACCAAAGCCCTCCTGTTAGGCATTATTTACTCATCACTTTGAGTGCATCATCCATTCTTTCTTGGCCTACAAGGTTTCTGTTGAGAAATTCATTGGGAGTCTTATAATGAGGGTTCCCTTGAATGTGACAAGTCACTTTCCTCTTGCTGTTTTCAAAATTCTGTCTTTGACGATTAATTATAATGTGTCTTCTGGAGACCACCTTAGGGTCTACTTATTTGATGACCTCTGGGTTTCATGAATCTGGATGTCCATCGCCCTACCCAGAATTGAGGTGTTTTCAGCTGTTATTTTGGACATCATTTACTAATTCTAAATGTTTATCATCAGTTCTGTTTAGACAGAGTTAACTATTATAGTTGACATGATGAGAGCAAACTTTTCAAAGAATTTGGTTCTTTTCTGGCAGTCTTAGCCTGAGGACATCACCTGGCAGGGGCTCAGCACTCAGGGCTATGACTGTTACTGGTATCATTCCAGGGATATTATATTTTTAGAATTTGCGAACTTATGAGCCACTTACATATCATCCCTTAGAAGTCAGCTTCATTTTGGATTGAAATAGTCTTCCTGAATCACATGCCTCATCAGAATTGGCTCACATAACTTTTTGTGTATCATTAAGTCATTTCCTCAAAGGGCCATAATTGTTGTGGTTGAATATGCTCATAAAAAAGTGCTGACCGCCTGTCAGAAGACACAGTCTCAGAGACATTGGGGACCCAAGGTGTCACTGAAGGAATAGCTGCTGGGGTTACAACTCTGAAGTTAGCAACCTCAATCTGGATACTTAGACTTTGGGATTTCTTTAAAAACATAAAGTTCTTTGCATCACAGCTGTATGTTAGGTTTTAGTTTCCATTAGCTTTGCTAATCTGTCCTTTACAAAAATCACTTCTTCCCTATGCACAGAATTATGTTGTGCTTCTGGACTCCACACTGCCCAGATCCCAGTATGACTACGTCTTGCCTCAAGTCTCCTTTACTGCAGTAGGCTACCATAAACACATCACCTTGATTTTTAATCCCACGGTAAGTATAAAGGGGAGTTAAAAAGCAGTCCAAGGGGCAGTAAGAGAAGGCAAGTCCACTGCGGGTTGGAGGGCAGCTATTTAAAGGGCTCCCCATGTTGGGTCACCTTCCCATTGTGCTTTCTAGATTTCCCCAGATGCTTTTTAACTTTCCTGAGCAGTGACACCTGCCATTCCCTTTGAGTAGGAAACTGGTGACAATAAAGATATAATTGTTTAGCTCAGTGATTCAGGAGTGATTTGGGGAAGGAGGGACACCACTACCTTGTGATCAGTGGTGTCATGTCCTCTATCAGGAGGCACGTGATACCTGACCTGCTCAAACTTCTAGAGTCAACTGCCAGTTTATTGGGAACGTAGAGTTCGCAGGAGCATGTGAACAACACTGCAGGGATGCAGGACAGCAGCGTGGAGCCTGATTTGTTTGACAAATAAATTGCAAGAGAAAAAATAAAACAAAACAGATGAGCAGGATACCTGTAGGTTAAAAGAAATTTAGTTTATCACTTAATTTATTACATATGTGGCCCTTACTGGATCTTCTATCCAACAGACTATAAACAACAACAGAATAAACAAAAAAATAAACAAACGTAATACATGTCTTTCACATTTACGAGATAATTGTTTGGATCAGTGATTCTCAAAGGTCAGGTGAAGATTGTACAGACACAACAGCAAGAAAAAACAGATTCTAGGGCCCACACTCAGGACTACTGGTTCTGAACTTGGTGGGGTGGGGGGTAAAAGAAGAGCCTAGGCTGCATTAAAAACCAAAATTCTGGCCTTTTACTACTGTGTTGGTCCTTGGCTCTAGGCCTTTTCAGTGGGAAGAGTACAAATTTCATTTTTATGTTTTTTTTTTGTTTTTTTTGAGAGAGAGTTTCACTTTGTCACCCCTTGTAGAATTGTAGAATGCCATGGCATCATAGCTCACGGCAACCTCAAAATCTTGCTCAAGTGATTCTCTTGCCTCAGCATCCTGAGTAGCGGGGACTAAAGGTGCCCACCACAACACCTGGCTATTTTTTAGAGAGGGGATCTCTCTCTTGCTTAGGTTGATCTCAAACTCCTGAGTGCAAGCAGTCTGCTCACCTCAGCCTCCCAGAGTGCTGGGATTACAGGCATGAGCCATCACGTCTGGCCCATCATTTTTATAGTTTTAAAAATGATAAGTATATGTGGAACAATATATGCAGATATTCCTTATTTCTTTTTTATAATTGAAGAGTATTCCTTAGCATGGATATACCATATGTCTTAGTGCATTCAGGCTGCTATAACAAAATATCTTAGACTGGGTAATGTATAAACATTTATTTCTTACAGTTCTAGAGGCTGGGAAGTCCAAGATCAAGGCGCCAGCAGATTCGGTGTCTGGTGAGGGCTAACTCTCTGTTGCATAGATGGTGCCATCTAGCTGTGTCCTCACGTGGAGGAAGGGGCAAACACGCTCCCTCAGGCCTCTTTTATAAGGGCACAGATCCCATTCATTAAGGCTCTGCCTCATGACTTAATCACCTTCTAAAAAACTCTCACGTTGGGGATTAGGTTTCAACCTATGGATTTGGGGGAAACACAGACCTTCAGATTTTAGCACTATATTCAATTAGTCCCTGGTTGGTGGGCATTTGGATTGTTACTGGCTTTCTACTTTTACAAATAACCCTTTAATAAATTGCCTTACGTATGCATGTTTTTGAATGTTTGCCAGGCTATCTTTGGAATAGACTCCCAGAAGTGGAGTTGCTGGGTCAAAGGGTAAATGCGTGTAGAATTTTGATTGATATTACCACTTCCCCTTCATAGGGATCAGACTGTTTTGCATTCCCAACAGCAATGTATGAATACTCCTTTTCTCCAACAGAGTATGTTGTCAACTTTTCAATTTTTGCAGTCTAGTTGATGAAAAGTGGTATTATCTCAGTGTAGTTTTAATTTGTATTTCTCTCTTTTCATGTAGCTAAGGGCCATTTGTATTTTCTTTTCTGTAAACTGTTTACTTCTTTAACAAAATTTTCTATGGAACTTTTGGCCTTTTCCTACTGTTTGCAGAAGTTCTTTGTGTAGTAGGAATGTTAACCCTTTTTCTATAATATATATTGTACTCATTTCTCTCAGTTTGTCACTTATCTTTTCTCTTGGCTTATGCCAAAGTTAATTTTATTTCTATGTTAGATGTATTGATATTTTTCTTCTTGCTTCTGGATTTTGAAACATGATTAGGAATGTTTTTCCCACTTTCAGTTTTCTTTTCTTTTCTTTTTTTTTTTTTTATTAAATCATAGCTGCATACACTAATGCAATTATGGGGTACAATGTGCTGGTTTTATATACAATTTGAAATACTTTCATTTTTAGGAGAATTTATTGTGTTTTCTTCTGGGACTTGTGTGGTTTCTTTTCTCTCTATCCATTTGTAGTTTTTCCTGGTGTAAGGTGTGGAGGATGGTTCTAAATAGTTTTCCATGTTCTACCCAGTTACAGTTTAGTGCTTTTTAGATACCATCATGTATGGTAGATTGGTAGGAATTATCCCTATTACAGAGATGAGAAGGTGGGAAATATGAATGGCCCAAGGTCACCAGCTCATGTGGAGCAAAGTTAAGATTTGAACAAAACTCTGCTGACTCTGGGGTTCTGTGAGGAGCGGCTCGTGGTCAGTGAGCTGGCGATTATGATCTGACTGGAAGAAGAGAGTTTTTCTGACAACCCTAAGAGGAAGTACTTATCTTGTTTTCCAACAGTGGAGACCTGTTTAGAAAGTGCCAAAGAATCGAGCATGTTAGGGAACCGTTTATCTCTTCGTGGAGTCACATTGTGACTGCACTGAGTAGGAGGTGGCCTGTGTGATGGCTGTGGGCCTTCACATTCCCAAGGGCCCCTTAGCAGGAGACTCATCTAGGTCCAGGGACACACCCAAGCAGCCAGTGGTTGGGAACATAAGAGATGCCACTTGGTGGTGGCTGAGCAGCCTATCCCTGTAGCTGCTGCCATGGAGTGTGCCTGTCACTTCTGAGAGGATGAAAAACATCATTCTCCTCTAGCAGGGCACCAAGAGGCTGCCAAGAGAACCAGGGGCTTTGCAGGGCATTCATGTTTGATACTCAAAAAAGCCTTTGCATCATGATTCTGTTCTTCCCATTTTTAGAGAAGCTCAGGGATTCAGTCACTTACCTAGGGTCAATCAGCAGAGCCAGGACTCAAACAAAGTGGTTCGTCTCAAGCCACATGGTTCTACCATGTTATAACCTTCCACGTGACGGTGGTTCAGCCTCCTACACTCACAAGGGGCTTTATGCTCACTCTGGTTTCCTCTTTTGTTGGACGTGGTTACTTGTAGCCATGTTAATTCATTTTTATTCAGTGTTCAATCTACCACTGAGCGTTGCACACATGTCATTTCATTGTATTTTTAACCTCCTCCTATAGCAGGTGCTATCATATTACCTCCATTTTTTTATAGTTGAATAAACAAACTAAGAGTTCACATGGTTGCCCAAGGTTCTTATCTGGTAAGATCTGAGACTTGAGGCTAGAATCATAATCAGTCTCCTCATTCCTGCTGGATTAAACGTCTAATGAAGTGTTTATTTCAATGGAAAATGGATGGAGCTCAGACATGTCAAAAAATAACACTTGAAGACAGAAATCCGTTCCTGCCCTTATTCTTCCATTTATTAAAGGGCATCCATCCTGCCTTAACTGTCTCAGGTACTATGGCTCCATAGTCATTCTCTGCCTAGCAGTTCTGACATATTTTATTCTCAGCCCCCCTTTACATTGTTAGAACTTGCTAAAGATCTCAAAGAGCTTGGATTTATATGGAATCTCTCTGTCCATATTTAACATATTAGAAATTATAACTGAGATGTTGAAACACAAGAATCCACAAACTATACATTCCATTGGCTGTCAGTGTGATGGCATCACATCACGGAGCCTCTGAAAGAGTCCCTTGTACACCTGGGAGAGAAATGAGAGTGAAGAAGCACATGACATCTTAACATTGTTATGGAAATAGTTTTGGACTTGTGACCCTCCTGAAAGGGGTATCCCTATATTAGATTTTAAGAACATTGCTCTCGCTTATTAGCTTGCTTTTATCATTATCTGAAAATTCTCATTTAATTTATTGGTTTCCTTTGTGAGGCTAGAATGGGCTGGTTGGGTTATATATTTTTTTGATATTTTAGAACCCGAAATTTCAGAGGCTTTAGCAAGATAGATATTTCTGTTCTAAGTCAGTATCTAGGAGTGAGCAGTACAGAGATCGTATGGTAGCTTCAAGTTATTAGGGACCTAGAGGCCCCCCTTTTTCCCTATTGCTCTTCTCCAAAATGGTGCACACACTATTTCTTTTTCAGAGTACAACCAGGTGTTGACCTCTCACTTCTGTTTGTGCACTGTTGGCCAGAATTTGGTTCCATGGCCACAGCTAGCTGCAAGGGAGTCTAGGCAATGTCTGTATTCTGATTGGCCCAGATAAAAGTTGGGGCTTCTGTGAGAAGGAGGAATAATGGTCACAGGGATACTAGTAACAGTCTCTGCATTGCTTCCTAACTGGGGTATACTCTCTGGGACTATCTTGGCACTGTGTGCCCTGGGCCTAGAACAGTGAGTTCTTGATACATCTTTGTGGGACAAGTCCCTTCATATAGCTGGGACTCAACAAACGAAGATCCATTTACTTTTCAATCACAAGGACTCCTCATTTTCTGTTTCTCTTCATTTTCTCAGTTTGAATAGTGAATGTTCAGAGGGTGAGGAGAATACCTTGTTATTGGAATCTCTGTTCCTAAGTTTCAGAAGCAAGTAGCAAGAGTTTGGAAAGCAGAGGATTCTTGTAAAAATCTGTTTGAATTGCTTCAGTTTCTTTGTTTGGATAGTAAGAATTTGGATCACAAGGGACCCTGAGTGTCCTTGGACAGCCAGTGTAGAAAGCTGGTGGTTCTTTGTAGTTTTGTAACTGTGGGTGATAAATGTGAGACCTCAGAGAAGAGTAATTGTGCTCTTGGTGTTTGCAGAGGAAGCTGCCTGAGCAAGACATTGCCCAAGGATCATACATCGCTCTCCCTCTGACGCTACTTGTTCTGTTGGCTGGTTACAACCATGACAAGGTAGGAAATCTGATATTTCATGAGAAAGCAGGTCTGTCAGGGCAAGTATATCCTCACAGCTGTGGAAGTAACAGCAGAGCTTGTCCAGTGTTATGGAAATCAGTAAGTTTTGAGACTGGAAGGGATGATGAAGGCCTCAAGTCCAGTTGTAGGCCTTCTTTCAAAGCCTTCAACATCTAGGAACGTCTTTCTGGTCCTTAACCCTTTCTGATCCTGTGTCAGACCTCATCTGAGATAATGATTTGTTTGTTTGTTTATAAACCAAAATAAATAAAAATACTTTAATTATTTTATGTAACCTAAAATAGATAATAAAATCATCAGATGGGTTCATATTTATGTTTTTTTCTTTTAAAACTCTTTAAGACTATAGGATAATTTCAAGTAATCCACCAACCTCTTTCCTACCTAAAATAAATAAGAGCTGGGTAGTATGTGGGTAGCAGAAAAATTGGATTAGAAAGGGTTAAACCTGGCCTACCTCTAGGGCTGCGATGCTCCTGGGGAAAAGCCGGTGATCTCTGGGGACCCTCTAGTACAAAGTCCTGCCTAATTTGAATTGAAACCCACCCCTTAGCACACAGGTGCAGATGGTACCTAACAAGAAGGCATGTTGATAAATGAGACTATACTGTCTGTCTGGGCAGATGTCTTCTCCTCCTGTCTCTCATGTTCTCTCTCTTTCTCCAGCTCATCCCTTTGCTGTTGCAGTTGACAAGCCGACTGCAGGGAGTCCGAGCTCTTGGCCAGGCAGCCTCTGACAATAGTGGCCCTGAGGATGCAAAGAGGCAGGCCAAGAAACAGAAGACCAGGCGGACGTGAGGAGGAGGAGGGGACAGCTGCAGTCTCTCTTGGAAAAGGGCACGGAGAGGGCCACCACACACCGTGGGCTAGAAGCACAGTGCATGCATGCATCAATTAACTTCAGCACGTGCTGTTGCCCCATTACCTCTGTATCCTGTAGCCTGGCCACCTGTATCCATCTTCTTCACGTGGCCCCTTGTGCAATGCAATGAACCTCCTGTCATTCTGCTGCACACAATTTATTTTCTAAGTCGAAGATAATTTATTATTATTATTGTTTTTGTCAAAGAAGTATTTAAGCTGTGCTGGTGGTATAAGAATATAATTCTTAACTTTTAGCATTCGTTTGGAAAAAGAATTCCAGTGAACATGACATTTGGTTCTATAATGAAGTACCTTTTGGGGTTCATCTATTTCCTTGACTTCCCTTTACATTTGAGATCCCTTCCAGAAACTACAGCAGCCTGTATCCACTACTAGGACAATATGTTAGGAGGTAAAAGTCAATAAAGTTGCCCATTCATTTGTGTTGCAGCTCATCTCAGATGTATTTCTTGAGTGACATGGGTGTCGTAAAGCCAGCTGCACATAAAGTAGGTTATACCTCAGTGAAGTGGCCTAGGACACAAAAAGTGGCAACACCACTGAGATGAACCTAGGCAGCTGTCTTGCCTCAATGGTAGAAAAATAGGGGATAGTGATGATTGTAGCAAACTGTCTCAAGGAGGCACAGTCACTCAGCTCTGGCTCACTCTTGCTCTGCAGGAATATACGTTCATTTTTTCTAGAGAAAACGGAAAGATTGTTTATGTGAAATCTTCCTGGTTTTACATGTTAGTGACAAATTCAATTTTTAATAAAGGGTACGCTTTGTCCAGTCAAAGTGCATGTGCAGGCTGGGTGACATTTGAAGCCTGCTGGTTTGCGTGAGATCCATAAGTAGCCTGAGCTTAGTTCTTGTAGGAAGTCATTAAGTTAATTATATTATATTGAAGGAGGGTAACATTCATCCATCCCGCATTTATTAAGTGCCACATACAGCAGGCATGGACATATGGAGATGAGTAGAGTAGATGACAGGTAGTTGGAGAGGCCAGGGGCTGTGTCTGCTTTGCTCGTCATGTCCCCAGAGTATGGCAGGTATGTGATGGGCACTCCCTACAGAATGAATGCACAAAAGCAGGAATGACTAGATGGCAGGTAGTGCCTGCACAGTCCCATCACTGGGTAGAGGGCAAGCCAGTAAGTCAGCAAGGGCAAAGTAGTAAGCCAGGGCCTCCAGGCAGAGGAAGTGTGGGGCACGGGAGCTTACAGCAGAGTTCTCATCCTTCCCCAGGGCTTGGGGAGCTTTCTGGATGTGATACTCGAGCAGAGTCTGGAAGGACCAAGAATAGGAAAAACAACGTGCAAGTTTTTTGTTTTTTTTTTTTGAGATAGAACCTCAAGTTGTCACCCTGGATAGAGTGTCATGACATCATAGCTCACAGCAACCTCCAATTCCTGGTGAGTCTCCTGCCTCCGCCTCCCAAGTGACTGGGACTACAGGTGCCCGCCACAACATCTGGCTTTTTTTTGGTTGCAGCTGTCATTGTTGTTTGGCGGACCTGGATTTGAACTGGCCAGCTCAGGCGTACGTGGCTGGTGCCTTAGCCCGTTGAGCCACAGGCACCGAGCCAATGTGCAAGTTCTTGTTGGGTGCCGCTGGCAACACAGAGGTCAGCTTGGAGGACTCACTGGTTCTTGGGGGCCACCTGCAGAGCTTCTGTGTTTCCAACTATTGGCTGTTGGGGTGCTCGGTCTATGGAAGGAGGGGGCACTTTATTGGCGATTTGGGGGAGGAGAGACACATAATCCATTTCTTGGAATGTGTTCTCTTATTCCAAGTGAACACCCAGCAACAGCCCTTTTAAACATTAACGAGATTTTTATTGATGCCAGGAAAGGTTGAGGAACTTGTGAAAAATACAAGTGCATGTCAGTTTGCTCTGTCCAGTTCCAGATGCTGCCAGTAAGTGGCAGTCTTTCCCTGTCAGTAGCTACAGGTCACCCTTGGTGTTGAGGGAACATCTGTAGGGCATTTCTTAGTCCATTTGAAAGTCAAGCTTATTCTGTTGTGTGTAATTTTCATTTTCTGGTAGTCTCAGGACAGAATTCTGATCTTCCTTGGGAAGTAAATGTTAGTGTTACTAGAGGACTTTGAACAGGGCAGAAGTTATATGAGATGGATTTTTTTTCCTGAGGAATTAAAAAATAACTGCCTAAAATGGCTGGTGCTTGGAGAACTCTGTGGCTTGCACATTTTCGCCTATTAAAGTGGTCATAAAAACAACCATGAAATCTTGATGACATTGCAAGGAGTTTTAGGGCAACGTGCCATTCCAAGGTGATGGCATCACCTCCGTTTTCCTTTCTGGGTTTTCGTGTTTTAAATTTTATCCACCAGCCAGCAAGAATTGTCTAGCTGAACTCTGGCCATGGGTAGAAGTGAGGGATGGGAAAGGCTAACGGTATGAGGGATGGGAAAGGCTAACGGTATTTGGGAGAATGTGTAAGGGGAGGGCCTGGTGTGTGTGAGAGTGGAGGGAAGAGGCAGTCCTTATACTTAACCTTAACTAATGGTCTAATGTGAGGAAGGAAGGTGCCAGCAATAACAGGCGACGGGAGCTGGCAGGAATTACAGCTTTTCTTGAGTTAGTTACTGTGTGTGAGGTGCTTGCTGTGCCCTGAGTGCGCGTTGACTCAGGAAGCAGGTGCTTTCGGTGGCATTTTACAGAAGAGGAAGCTGAGACTTAATGATCTTGCAGCTATCGACTGGCAGAGCTGGAGTTTGAACCCAGGTCCAAGAGTTTTTATCCACTGTGTTCTGCCCCTGCTACGTGAAATGAGATCATGCGGTCTGGGGATGACCTGGAGGTTTAGAAACGGATGTCGTGTGCAGGGATGCTGTGGAACTGTAGTAAAGTTAGTAAAGGCACAGTGACACAGAGCAGTGCCTGGGTGGGGTCAGGGTAGTGGAGGATCTTTGATTGTCCCATTGGCGTTGTTTCTGGAACCATAGAGATACATGACCAGCACTGAGATCCAGTTCCTTCAGAGGCAAGATCCTCCTTCCTTAAGAGCTGGAGTGATCTTAAGAGAAGAGTTGGGAAAAGTGCAGAGGACAAAGCTTGTTTGGCTGCCTCCAGCATAGGCTGAGCATTCACTAGGGGTGAGGACTCTATCCATCCCCAGCAAACAGTGGGTGTTTATGGTATGTAGGCAGTACAGTGATCCACACTGCCCCTGTGTGTGGAATCCTGGCTCACCCTGTGTGTCCAGTGGAATATGGCACAAGTGAGTGATAACGTGACTTCTCAGGCTGTCGTAAAAAGCATTGCACCTTGCGCTTTGGCTCTGGGGAAGCCAATTGCCTTGTGTGAGGATGCTTGGGCAG
Organism: Arctocebus calabarensis; assembly: GCA_963573935.1. Lineage (NCBI taxonomy): Eukaryota > Metazoa > Chordata > Mammalia > Primates > Lorisidae > Arctocebus > Arctocebus calabarensis. Next base: position 37,500 of record CAUYON010169942.1, read on the forward strand.
TCCCGTGCAGAAGAGTCAGGGCCCCTGGGCAACAGCCAGCATCAGCTTGCTGCCATGTGATGGTGCCACCTTGGAAGTGGCTCCTCCAGCCCCAGTCAAGCCTTCAGATGACTGTAACTCCAGCAGACATCTGATGGCTACCACTTAAGACGCCCCAGGTCAGTACTGGCCCACTGAGCTCCTCCCAAATTCTTGACCCATGGGGTCTGTGAATATGATATATGATCATATTAGGCTTCTAAGTTACTGGGTAACTTATGCAACATTAGGTAGTTGGAACAATACTCAGTAAATATCTGTCACAGGAAGGGACAGCAGTGGAGACACTCCCAGTAAACCTGTGAATTTCTAGTTGTGTATTAGTCACAGCTCTTTTGGTTTCAAGTAACAGAAACTGAACTCCAACTAGCTTGAGCAAAATGGAACATATCACTGATTCTGTGACTGAGAAATCTAGAAGTATTTGGCTTTAGGCTGGACCCAGGGTCAGTTTCCATCTCCTGGCTCTGCTTCCCTCTAGCCAGGTTTTTCAGTAATCAGCTTTTGGAAAGGCCACTCTGCCAGAAACGGACATACACATCATTTTGACCAGGCCCAGGACTGGTTGCTTGGCCACTGCTCCCAGGGGCAGGGGCAGGGGCAGCCACTGGACACACAACCGCGCAAGTAGAGCTGACTGGGAACTGAGTGGAGTTTTGGAAAACTGGCTTTTGGCTTTTGGCTGTTGCTTCTGCCTCTGGAGGAAGGTCATCCTGTAGCATCAGGCCTTACAACACCCCACTCTGTAGACCCAACAGAAGAACTTCCAAACCCAGCACCATGAGTCAGTCCTGGGGCAGGTGATGGGCGGCTCAGCAAAGTTTGCAGAATCCCTGGGGCATGGCCACACATGAGCCACGCCCATACCCACCTGACAGGCAGCTCCTGTCACCAGGGTGCTGTATTACCCAGAGAAAAAAGTGGTCCTAGGTGGACAAAATCAACAGAAGTCACTTCTGCTTTCTTCTAAAACTTGATGATACAACCTGGTCAAAGTCATCCACTTTTAGGCTTTATCTTTTCATTAGCAAAATGCCTCTGACCATGTGACCATGAGTGTGATATGCCTTGAAGTGGGAGAAACTCACCTTACTGTGCCCCTACTACGTGCTAGGCAGGGCCAGAAGACTCCTTTCCTGCCCTGGAACTTGGTGGGGGCAGGTGTTTATGTTTCATAATACAACAGTAGGATCTTGATTGTACAGCAAACATTTGAATTATACCCATTCTGTTGTGCCTTACCCCTGGGGCTGTTTCAGATGCCACTGATTTACATATCCTTTAGGATGAGTGAATATTTTGCTCTTTTGCTGTGGGGATGAAACAGCAGCCCTTCCTGTTTTTGCTTTTTGGAGTTGGAAGATTTTGTAAGATGAGGTGAATACATTGGCACAAGTAATCCCCAGTTCTGTGCAGATTGCATGCTCTGGAGACTGACGGCTGCCCCTCCCCGTCTAGTCTCTGACAGGGAGGTGGCTGGCAAGGCGACAGGAGCCGACTGCTGCTGCATTTTCAGCGGCTGAGAGGAAGAGATGACTAATAGCCACTGAGTAATCAAACTTGCGACCTGCCTCCCTTGCTTCCTTTCATGGTCTGGAGTGGGCAGGAAAATGGAGAAAGAACATTTTGCTGGCTACTAAAAATGCTACTTGCCTTACAGAGCTTCAAAAATGCCTCACCTGAGTGATGATTGATACTCAACAGGCATTTGTTGAGTAACTAATTATGATGGCAAAGAACCCTTCACATATGAACTATTTACATGGATAGCGTTCAACAATTAGATTGGGCTAGTGCATGGGTTAGCCGACTAGGGCCCTTGCGCCAAATCTGGCCCACTGCTATTTGTGCAAATGAAGTGTTATGGGCACATAGCTCTGCCCATTCATTTACAGATGGTCTGTGGCAGCTTTTGCCCTGCAGTGGCAGAGATGAGTAGTTGTAGCAAAGACCATATGGCCTACAAAGTCTAAAATATTTACTCCCTGGCCTTTTATAGAAAAAGTTTTTCTGACGTGTAGTCTAGTGGATGGTTTGTGAAATTTAGATTTGAGGAATCATTAATTCATTCAGCAACATTAGTACATTCAGTGTTCACTGAGCATCTGCTGTGTGGTAGGCAGGGCTTGGTGTCCTGGGGAGTTAGTGCTGAGAAAGGGAGGCCAGCCTCAGTGCCCACAAAGCATCATGCCTGTGGGGGAGAGACAGTGGACACGTAAATTAGAATTTCTTGGGTAATGACAAGTGTTAGGGAAAAGGAGAGACAGAACAAGGCAATGTGATAGAGGATGACTTGTGTCAAGGTAGGTCTCTTTGAGGAGGTGGCATTTGAACTCAGACCTGAGGAAGGCTAGGGGTTTTGGAACGATCTGGAGGAAGAGCTGCCCTGTTGGAGAGGATAGTGATTGTGAGGGCTTCCAGGGGGGAAATGAGCTTTGTGAGTATGAGAAATAGCGAAGAAGCCCATGTGGTCAGAGCACAGTGATGGGGAGGAAGAGATAAGAAAGATGTCCAGGACCAGAGCATGTAGAGGCCCTGGAAAGCAGAGTTTTGTTCTAATTGCAAGATTGAAGGATTTAAGTGGGGAAAAGGGAGTGATCATATACATATATATTTTTTTTGAGATGGAGTCTCACTATGTCACCCTCGGTAGAGTGCCATGGCATCATAGCTTACAGCCACCTCAAACTCTTGAGCTTAAGCGATCCTCTTGCCTCAGCCTCCCAAGTAGCTGGGACTATAGGTGCCTGCCACAACGCCCAGCTATTTTTTTGTTGTAGTTTGTCATTGTTTATCAGGCACTGGTCCAGGTTTGAACCTGCTAGCCCTAGTGTATGTGGCTGGATCATGGGTGCCTAGCCTGATTTATTTTTTAAGCACTTGTTTTTCAAAATTTGGTGGCAACTGTATTGGAGAGCAAGAAAAAATGCTTTGTGAAGTTTAGATTTTGAGGAGTCATTAATTCATTCAGCAACATTAGAGTACATTCAGTGTTCACTGAGCATCTGCTGTGTGGTAGGCAGGGCTTGGCGTCCTGGGGAGTTAGTGCTGAGAAAGGGAGACCAGCCTCAGTACCCACAAAGCTTCATGGACACATGGACACGTAAAGAGGGTATTGCATCAGTCTAGACAAGAAATAGCAAAGGACTGGATTAGGGGGGTGGAAGCAACTGGCCAAGTGATCAGCTTGAGGCTATAATTCAGAGAATGGAAAGTTCTGCTGATTGATTACATATAGAAGGTGAGGGAAGAGAGCAATCAGTTATAAGTAAGTCCTAGTTTCTGGCCTGAACCACTGGACTGGGTAGGGAAATTGAGAACTCTGTTTTTGCCATCATGAGCTTGAGACACTCAGGTGGCTGAGTCTGAGACCCGGGAGAGAAATCAAGACTGGGCTGCGACATGGTTAGCAGTTAGTGTTTTTAGGTGATAACTGAAGGCACAGGGTGGAACAGCAGACATCCTCATGAAGATTGAGCAGAGGAGGGTGCTGGGGACCAGACCCTGGGGCAGTCTGACCTTCAGAGTGTGGGCAGGGAGGAGTGGCCTGCATTCCCTGATGAGTGGTGGATGAATAGATACATAAACGTGGGACTACGAGTTAGTAATTCTGTTGGTCATGATCCAGCCATATTACTCACGTGGAGACCATGTTACCAGCTCACGCTAGTTTTCTATTTGGAGCAACCATACAAAATTTCCATTTTATAGGTCCAAAATGGTTTGAATAGCCGACCACTGCACATGCATACAGACATGAGACAAGGGAACAGATGATGATTGGGACAGCCAGGTTTCTCCCTGCTAGTGTGGGAGGCCACCGGTGGGCAAGGAGGCCGGCTGGGATGACCTGTGGACGATGGGTTGCAGTTGCTGATGTCAGCATGAGCACATACTAAGCTTGATACGGACACAGATGGTTTCATAGAGAAGTGGGTACAGATGTGTGCACAGGTGTGGGTTACTAACATGTGTCTCCTCGCTCTGTCAACTGAGAGGGCCCAGAAGCGAGGACACCCACAAGCAAAGAATAGCTAGTGCTCAGGTCTCCAGGAAAAGGAACCTGGCTCCTTGGAGAGCCCTGGATTCTAGGACTGAGGGGAGGAAATTTATAAGATGAGCCCCAAGCCTCTTGTAGGGCAAGAAGTTGAGGAAGAACAAAACAGAAGGCAAACAGAACAAAACAAGACTGCCACAGTGATGGGGGACCTCAGGGGAACACAGAGCTCCCAGTGGTGAAAGCTTTCAGCAACAGAATGAAGCAGTATTGGATCAGAACCAAAGAATAAAATACCCACGATTCTGTGCTGATATAAATGATTAGATAAATGGGAGAGACGAGACAAATCTCCCATGCAGAAGAGTTCCCAATAATTTATGTGGTTCCTCCATCCTCCAGGTAGAGTGTAACTCCCCACTCCTTATGTGCTGGCTGTGCCTGGTGACCCACCCTTCATTCCTTCTTTCCTTCCTCCCTGCCTCCCTCCCTCCCTCCCTCCTTTCTTTCCTTTCCTTCCTTTCTTCCTTCCTTTTCTTCCTTTCCTTCCTTCGTTTCTTTCCTTCCTTTCCTTCCTTCCAGAATTAGGTTACACTCATTGCATTTGTTAGATAAAGTCCCTCTTATAATTTTGTCCCACTCCTAAAGTGTGTGTCACACACCGTGACTCCCCAACCTCCTTCCTCCTCCCTCTCCCTGCTGCCTCATTCCCCTACGTCCCCACCATGTGTTAGGTCATCTACTGTCTTCATATTAGAATTGAGTCCATTAGTGACTTTTTTCTAAAAGCACAGTATGAAAAATGGGGGAAAAGTAAATTTACTAGAGGAGAAACCCGACAGACACCAGCTGGGCCAGGTGAGGAAAGTCACCACCAATAGTGCTACGTCATCATGAGAGACTGGAATCTCCGTACTCAGGGATAAGAATGGTACTGTACCTCTGTGCTCATCCTCCACCAAAACATAAAAGTCCAATCTAATTATGAGAAAAACACCTGATAAATCCCAGCTGAGGTATATATCTGCAAAATGCCTGAACAGCACTCCTCCAAACTCTCATGAATGTTGGATCTTGGTACAGAAGAAGGACATTAAGTAAAAATGAAGGAAATCTGAGTAAAGCATGGCCTTTAGTTAATAATGATGTGTCACTGTGTGGGGCACATGGAAAATACTCTGTTCTTTCTGTCTTCACCATTTTTCTAAAATAGTCTTAAAATAAAAAGTTTCTTTTAAAGAAATGGTTGAGTACTAGCATATGCTTGTCATATGCTCAATTTATTACGTGTTTTACCTGGTTTAGAAGTAGGAATTTGTATTGAGCTCTCTGACCTTGGTGGCCTAACCTTCCCCGTAGTTAGTGACCCAGGTTAACAGACAAAAACCCCAACTTAGGCTTGTGCCATGTGGCCATAAAATAGCCTGGCATCCAGGCAGCACTTATGGGCACACTGAAAAAAACAGGGAATGAGAATAGGATGGGCAGGGGTGGGCAAACTATATCTTGTGGCCCAAGTCCTGCTGTCTGCCTGTTTTTTGAATAAAGTTTTATTGGAATAGCCACCCTCATTCATTTATGTGTCATCTGTGATTACAATGGAGTGAAAACGGCAGAGTCAGAGATTCTATGGCCCACAAAATATTTACTATCTAGCCCTTTACAGAAAAAGTTTGCCAACTTCTGGGACAGAGGACAGAAGTCCTGTAATCATCCCATCTTTTAGCAGGAAGGGATGGGAATTCTTGTAGAGGGACAAGTTGGTCTTTCGACAGCAGAGCACACAGCTGGACAAAACCCAGGGCTCTCTTCTTTGGGACTAATATGGACCATTAATATTGGATGTTTACAGTCGACTTGCTCTCTTTAAGTTCTGTCTCCTGTAACGGGGCTCCCCTGTGTAGGGTCAGGGCCATATGTCTTCCTCAGCTTCCCCACGCCTCACAGCATATTGATTCTGAGAAATGCACTTTTCTCTGATGGAAGCATCTCCTGACATGGCAGGAGATCACACATTGCTTGTTCTCTGTCCCTTCCATTCCTCTCTGAACAGATAAAATCATGATCCAGTGTCACCGGGGGACCTTGATGTCTCTTGGAAGCAGGATTTCTTTGGCTTGATTTCTTTTGTGATCACTTTCAAGCCAGTGACCAGGGTGGAAATGTTTACTGGCTTTGGAGCCATATAGAGCTGAGTGCGAGTCCTGCCCCTGCTACTGATGGGGCTATGGGAGGTGGTTTTGGGAGGGCTACCTAGTGTCTCCAAGCCTTAGGCTGCTCAGCAGTAAAATGGGGTGATCCCAGCATCGTAAGATGCTTGTAAGGACTCAGTGAAGTGAGGCTCCTGGAGTGGCTGTTCTGGGGCTTGGTTTGTAGACGATCCCTTTGCAGAGGCAGCGTTGACATCCTGCTGATACCCACTAGTGTGGCTGTGCCCATTTGTTACAGCTGGTCACAGTGTCCGTTCTGATTGGTCAGTGCTTGTGTGTGTCAAATGTTCAATGTTTTGAAAATCAGCCCTGGCTAGAGAGGAATCCTGTCCTCCCTCCAGGTCCACACTGGTGCAGCTGCTGTTGGAGCCCTATCTGGATCTTTACTTGACTGCTCTCCTTTTGCAGCTGCTAAGAAGAGCTCGCAGCTGTCCCCTTATGGAGAGAATCATTCTTAGTCGGAAATCACCTTGCCGGGGGAGGGGGGAAATACCACGCCCTAATAATGGCCTTGGGACTGATACAGCAGCATGAATGGCTGGACCCTGTCCTCAGTGGGGACAATTCTGTGTGTGTGTGTGTGTGGGGGAGACAAGCAGCACTTTCTGTTCCACATGGGATCAGGCCACGGCTGACTTTAGGGAACATATTCTCTCTCAACTCTGTCCCCTTCTGTCTCTTGCGGTCCTTCTCCTGAAGTCCTCCCTCAGAAAACCACATCGAAACCAAAAAACCCAACTACATCCACCCAAGTCCAAGCTGGCTGAAGGCCACAGTGCCAGCTGTTACAGATCTAGATCCTTCTGCAGTCTCCAGGACCGAGGCCCATCCCTGGAGACCCACTGGGAGGGCTCATGGAGCCCATCTGGTGGGGTCTGCAGGCAGGCAGGCAGGAACACTTTGGGAATGTGAGTCAAGGGTTTTGTCAAATATGCCAAAAAAAAAAAAAAAAAAAAAAGATCACATCCTCCTGACACATGCTCTCCACCCTCACAAAAAAGTCACACTCCAGGCCACACACTATGCCACACTGGCTGTGCCATGCACTGTGCTCTCAGCAGGAGCTGAGTCTATAAGGGATGTGCCTGTGTGTGTGACATGTACATGCATTTGTGTGTAGGGTTGTGTGTGTGAGCTGAGGCTGTGAGCCCCATTCTTGCCCAGTCTCCTGCCTGGCCTGGCTTTACCCTTCTTCTGCTCTGTGCCCCTTGGGTGGTGACCAGCTAGAAAATAGGAAAAGCATTGGGATGCCTTTTTCATTGGGATGCTGGGCCATCCCCACAATATTGGACCTTGTAGCCTCTTAGGCATTACTTGGCCTCTGCTGGCTTTAAGAACCTGCCAGAGACACCATCTGGTCTGGGAAATGTTCTCTGCCTGGGCACAGCCCACTGGCCACTGCCTGCTGTCTGTGACGTCTCTGTCCAGGAAAAAAGCCCAGACTGACCTGAGTGGGCACTGGGCATAGGGCCATGATCTGGGAAAGTCTGGTTGCAGGTCATCCTGGTTTCTAGACCTGTTTCTGCCTTTTTTAGGGGACCTTAAAGTTAGTGCCCACAGGCTTCATCCCAAGCCTTCCTAGGAGAGAGATTCCTCCCTTCTCCCCCACCCTGGGCCGGCCTAGGCTGGACCAGCTCCAGTTAGTGATCGGCTGGGAAAAAGAAAGGAATATTTGGAGCAGCATGGTATTCATCAGCACTCTTGTTGACAAGAATTAGAAACTCAGTTCAAATTAACTTAGGCTAATGTCTCCCTGAGCCCAGGGCAGGGCAGTGATGCACACCTGGGCCTTGGGAAGCTCGAATCCTTTGACTGGATCTCTCATTCATCTTAAGCAACAGTGCTAAGCACGTTATTGTAATTTCCTTACTTGATTCTCAAAACAAACTAATAAGGAAACAAGAGGCTCAGAGTAATTAAGTTTCTTAAGGTCATATGGTAAATGTCATCACTGGGCCTTGAATTCAAGTCTTTCTGACTCTTTTGTGGGTGGTCTTAGCCACTGCGTAACACGTCATCTCAACCACTCCCTCCATTTGTGTAAGTCAGGGTTGGCTAAATCCTGTAATGAATAGATGCAACTGTAATGGCTCAGATAAAATAGGGGGTTATTTCTTACTTATGTTATAGTTCAGGTGGTCCTAGCTGAATAGGAAGGAGGCATAGGCCTGTATTCTGTGTGGTCTTTGGAGGCTCAGGCTCAGGTGTCTCTGCCCCTTGAATATTTGGCTTCTAAGATCACTTTGGAGGCAGAGCTTGGGAGGTAGGACTTAATGGGGAAGAATAGGATGTGACTTTCCACTTCTGTTTCCTTCCTGCAGAGTTGAATGTAGTCCTGTGGCTCTACCTGATGCAAGGGCTGCTGGGAAATTTGTCTGGGAACAGGGAAGGGCCCAGTGTGACAGGCAGCCAGCAGTCTTCAACACACACAGTAAGCATTCTCATTATCTCTTTCTGTTCTCTAATCCTTGCTTGTAAGTAGTTTTCCTACTCAGAGCCATGATATATATTCTAGTTTTTATTTGACTTCCTTCATTTATCATAATCCTTTTTCTGAATGGCTTAACTGAGTTTTTTTTTTTTTTTTTAAATGAGTTTTCATAATGATCACGGTTATAGGCAGTGTATGCCAACTGCTGGACAGTTCACTTGTTCCACTTTATTAAGATAATAGAACAGTAAATACCTTTATGTAACCTCCCCCCCCCAAACTAACCTCTTTGCTACTGTTGAATTATTTCCTTAAATTCTCAGGAGTGGGAATGCCAAGTTTAATGACTGAACATTTTTACAGCTTTTGACAATTCATCCCTTACTGGTTTCCAGAGAGTTTGTATCCAACTGTAAAGATACTTGCAATGTTCCTGGCATTGGGTGCTGTAGTTTTTTTTAATAATTTACATGTAGTGTGGTTCCTTAGATTATTATGCTAGCCTTTTCCAGATCTCAACCCCTTAGGGTAGGAAGTATTTAAGGTATATATAATGCTAGGTCATGTCCACTGCAATTTAGCCTCCTTGTTTGGTCTTGGTGGGTGGTGACAAAATATTTATTCACTGATTAGGGAGTTATCTGTTAAGTGCCAGGCAGTGGTCTAGGCTCTGGTCATGCAGTGAATAAAAAAAGACAAAATCATCACTCTCACGGAGCTTTCTATTCTGGTGGGAGGACAGAATGGTGAAATAAACCACAAATACATGGGGTCATCTTAGTGATACAGGCCGATAGGAAAATAGAGCTGAATGACAGCAGGTAACTGGGGGCTGCTCTAGGTTGGGGGAGGATCTCAATATCAAAACTTCTTACTGACTCTCTCTTCAAACATGTCTAATCTTGCATAGTTTATAGTTCCATCTTGCTGTATTACACTTCTCCAGAGCCCTTCTCTGACTTTTGTTTCTGATCCATTTAGGTGTTCGTTCTATTGCTAACTCAGATCAACTTTACTTCCCAGTTTTTGGTGGTGGTAGAAGAATCTTCCTCACGAGTTTCCCTGCTTTTCCAGAGCAGAGCCTGATCTTTTGTCCCATGCTGCCTGTCTGTCCCCCAGTACTCTGACAGGCATGTAGGGGTTGGATGAAACAACTTTAAGATCTTCCATTCTCCTGTGGTTCCTCAAGGGCAATCTCTGGGCTCAGTGACTGTTGTGTTGCTGCTCTTCTAGCATCTAGTCAGGTGCCTGGCACACATGCGAGGAGCTCAGCAAATGCAAGCTGAATTATTTGAAGTGTGGTCACATTTATCCTTGTGATCATTCTTTAATCCATTGCTGCTTATGTGTGATTTGGAGACCAGCAGCCTGCAACAGTTATACAACTTGTGAGGCTCAGTACAAAATAAATATGCAGGGTCCCTTGCTAAAAACTTATTAAGAATGCAGGTGACAACAGGGCATTGAACCATGCAAGAGCCCCATTTGAATGCTGTACACCCATGAAGCAGACAATACCACCTTGAGAGATATGCTGACCTCAGGGCTGGACTCAGACCACTGGGCAGGGATCTCTGGGCTGAGGCCCAGGAAGTTCTTGGCAAATCTTATGCACAGGGAAGTTTGAGCTCTATCGTAGTCTTTTAGCTTGGGGAAAGTCACAAAGCCCTATCAGAGAGAGAACTCTGCTTGCAATGCTTCACTGGGCTGATCCAGGCCCGCATTTATCATGTAATAGTCTTGCTTTTGGTAAGTGGCTTTGACAAAAGGAGCCATTGCTTAAGTCGGTCTGGGACCAGGAACTTCATCCGCCCCCCCCCCCCCCCCCGTGTCTGATCCAGCGGCCTGCTCATTCCTCAAGTGCCTTCCTCTGGCACAGAATCCATCCATTGCCTTGGGTGCAGTGAAATGACTTCTCCTTAACAGGCAGTTGGCTGCTTGAATGCCCTCTGGGTCTGGCCATGGGAGCCTCTTGAGCTTTCTGTCACAGAACTGCAAGTAGACACCCAATGATCACTTGGCAGGGCTGCTTTCATGGGGAGCCCAGCATGCAAGGTGGAGCCCGTCTGGGTCCCTCTCAATATTCACAAATGACTCTGCCCCTCTCTGTGCAACACTAGCATCTGCTTTCTCCTGCCTGATGCCTCTTCATCACCACAGTATAAGCACAGCCAAGGAATGAGGGTGAATCATAACCACCATGGTAAGAAGTAAAGACCATGGATCGTGGACTCATACCCTGCTGTGTTCAGCCATCCTAGGTGTCCTCTCAGCAGTTGCCTGATTCTGAGCATGTGCAGCAGATGTTGCCCATATCCCTCTGGCTAGTGATGTGCAGAAGTCAGCTCATAAGAATCAGCTGCTAAATTTTCAGGAATATTGTAAGCCATTGACATCATGCTGTAGCTTGAAACTGGCCATCATGGGAGTATTTATAATATAGGCATTGGAAAATGTTACAGATCAAGATCTCCCTTATCTCACTCCAATCTGGAGAGCCAATTATTAAACATTTACTACCACACCACTGCTCTGGCCTTACTACATCAGTAGATGTTGGCTGACTTTCAGCTGCTGGTATCTGTCTGCCTTCATCTGAGAGCTTTTCTCCAAGCTGTAGAATACTGCTCTGTCCTTGCACAGGACAGGCTGGAAGTGTGCTCCTTAGGGAATCTCTTGACCAATGATGATAGTGTATAAATACCCCAGCTCCCTTGCCCCTTGGCTGAGGTATGCTTCATACTGACTCATGGTGTTTCTCAATAGCCTTGTGTGTCCACTGTCAGAACCCCTTGAGAACACAGTCTTTATGGTTGCCTTCTCTTCCCTATCTCACTTCTCCATTTCTCTACCAGCATTTTCTGTATGCCCCAAATAAACTACTTGTATTTGAATCCTTGTCCTTGAATCCTTGCCTCATGTCTTTTTCTGGGGATGGAAGATTGCACAGTACTGTCAAATTTTCTCTTCTCATAGCAGATGAGTTTCACTTCTGTTGGCAAAAGAGGTGTGTTCTGACAGCCTCCAGCCTCACTTCTCACAGACTCCATCACAGAGAAGGACTGATGCACATTCTTTCTCATTCCAAATTCAAAAATGCCAGAGAAGGACTTTGATTGGCCCAGCGGGGTCATGTGCCAGTCTCTGGGTGAATCACCTGTGGCCAGGGGCCCAGAGTTCTATAGCTTCAGGGCTTTGGGGTAAAATTAATCAATGCCGGGGAGACACAGAATCCCACCAGTGGGTCAAAGTGACTAGGATAGGAAGTGGGTAAGACCAATTGTTATGAGCAGGAAGGCAACTGGGGATCCCAGCATTTATTTCATCCAAGAGCAAGTCCAGAAACCTCGCTGGAAACAAGCCAGTTGCCAACGCCTGAGGGTTCTCCCAGCTGTGGCCTTTCTGACTTCTGGTCCAGATGTTGAACATGGTTTCTTCAGAGCACACATGTAGCTTTAATAAGGAACCAAAGGAACAGTTCTCTAGGACTCCTGTAAGGGGCGTTAGCATGTATTATCATCCTGCTCTGGGCATCTGCATGAAATATGAAAGAGGTCTTTGAGGATGCATCCAGAGTGTTTAGTAAATGCTCCAGAACAGTTCCTCTGAAAATGTTACCTGAAAAAAGCATAGGATTCAGGACTCTGTTGTGTCATCTGTGACATTTCATAGTTGCAGTTTTGGTAGGAGATGGGCTAAGTTTTCTTTGCCTTCCATTTCCTCCTATTTGTCAATTCTGCTGCCTTCTTCCTCCACCCTTCAACCCTAATTTACATCCCAAGACTCCGAGGCTAGTGGGGCAAGAGAAAGCAAGCCTGACAAGTCAGGATTGGGTTGAATCTTGGATTTTCCCTATGCCACCTAGGTGATCTTGGGGAAGTTATTCAACCTCTCTGAACCTCCATGTTTTCACCTGGTAAGTAAAGACAATGTAGAGAGAATTCTAGGATAGTCAGGGTAGGAGTCAAGTATCAGTGGCTCAGTGCAGTAGAGGGTTTTTCCCCTCACTCATGTCAAGTTGTCTGCCATGTGAGAGTAGCTCTTCCATAGGAGGACAAGATGAGGCCATGTCACCAAGAGATGCTGGCACCAGCAGAAGAGATGGGTGAATAGACATAGAAAACATCTTGGTGTCATCTCAGCAAGTCGTAGTTCCTGCTACAAGGCCCTGGTCTGTGCAACTGCTCCCTCCATTTTATAAGCCACTGAATTCTGGTTCTATTTATAAATTCTTGGCATAGGCTTTGGTCATTTATAACTGAAGGAGATGTGACCACTTGGATTAACCATGGGGGATGCCAATGTGCCACTTGCTGACTTCTTCCTTTATTCTAAGCATGGGCAATGGTGTTTTCTGAACATATCCCAGGCACTCTTCTAGGCCATTGAAAGCAGTGTCAGTTTCTGCTCAGGGTCACCTTCCCACTTCCACTGTGCCAAATCAACCACATCTGCCTATGGGGCAGCCATAGGACCCAACTTCTAAATGAGACAACTGGAACCCTGAGAGGTTAAGTGCTAAGCAGTCCCCTGACCACAGGTGATTGACTCAGAGGTTGGCAGCTGACTCAACAGGACCAATCAGAGCCCTTCTATGGAATTTTGAACTTGAAATTAGAGAGGGTGTACATTAGTGCTTCTCTGTAATGGAGGCTGTGAGAAATGAGGCTGGGGCTGTGGAAACCCATCTTTTTTGCCAGCAGTAGGGAAGCTTATCTGCTATGTGAAGGGAAAAGTTGAGAGGCAGAGATGAAGAGCATGTCCTGCTGAGATTCAAGTGCTTAGTTTTAGTTAGTTACATTTTACACTTGTGCTCATCCTTTGAATATAGTCTGAGGGTGATGGGCACAGCCTCTGGAGCCAGACCAAATCATGGATTCCACTCATGGACTAGTTGTGTGGCAGCAGTTTTTATCTTCTGTAAAATGGGATAAACAAGAGTACCCATCTCATAAGGTGTTTGTAAGGGTTAAATGAGACACATGCAAGGTGGTTGGAATAGTAACTGAATGGTATTTAATGCTTTATAAGTGTTTCTAACAATTAGAACAAGTTATCATTATATCTAATAATGATAACAATAATTATAAGTTATTTAGTATCCATTCAATAAGTTGGGCTTCTATCACTTGCAACAAAAAGCACTGAGAGACTCTTGAGAGATGAAAGAGTCCTTCAGGTGAAGTTGATGGGGCTGATAATGGAACCAATGTGATCATTCATTGGGGGTGGGGTCTGACTGTCAAATATATGCCACCAATGACCTGAGGGCTGACGACTTCCCTTTGGACAGGAAGTGAAGTATTGGTCACAGGGCTTTGGAAACAGGAAGAGGCGGGGCTTCTGCTTTAGCTGTGGAAGGGGAATCAAATGGCTTCCTGGTGATTGAGAAGTGGGAGCTGGGAGCCCCAGTATAAGTTGGAAGCAGATATAGAGCCTCCCTGCAGGGCTGAGTGGGATAAATTAAGCAAAATGGTGGGTGAGAGTTGGGACTGCAGGAAGAATGCCTAGGGTTCTACATGCCTGTTCTCCTTTCATTCTGGCTGAAGGCTTCTACTCAAATTTTAACACCTGGCATTACCAGCAGCCACCATATGGCACTACCAGGAGGAGAGTAGATCAGGAGATGTAGAAGTTGATCCCCAAGTATTGTTTGAGCTCCTGAATCCAAGTGTACTCGAAGCCAGTTCCATCAGATATGTGAACCAGAATTCACTGTTTCCTTAACTGACCGCATTGATTTTCTGTCACTTTGCAACCCAAAGAGACCTGGCCAATACCACCTCCAAAAGAATCAGGCAAGAGCCAACATCAGCTGTGTTTACACATTTGAGACCATCAATGCAACGCTTAAAAGAAAAAAAAAAATCTCAGGGCTGTAGACTTGGAGAGCACGTCACTCTAGAGACTCATTCTGGACCAAGGAGGAGTTGCCAAGCTGCACTGAGCCACCTAGATCCAGAGGCAGGGCTGGGGTTCTGGTGCAGCAGGAGGGTCACGTACCACAGACTGATAGTCATGAATGGCAGAGATATAAATCAAGGCTTCAGGACTGGGATGTGTTTCCTTGGAGGAAGTGCAGTGCAGTCTAAGACTGACAGGGCTCAGCTTGAGTCCCTGACTGTTCAGGGGAGCTTTGCTTTCTGCAGTGAGATCCCTGTTGGAAAGATGGTGGAAAAGAGAAGTTAAGAAAACTAGGTATTATTTTCCAGTTGGTTTCTATACTAGCAACAGATTCATTTGGACACCTTTTAGATGCTAGATGCTATTCAGTCTGCTCGTTTCTGTGGCATTTACTCCTTCCAATCAGGGCTGCCATATACATCTGATCATATTGGGTCTTGCATAACACAAGGACTGAATCATTGGCATAACAGTCTATATGAATAGCATCCTTTGGAATTGTGCAGTGCATAACCCTTGAGGCAGTGTGGGCCAATCCTGTTTTCAACAAACTGCAAGTTAGGTGATGTTATACCTCCATTTTTATAGATGAAGTAACAGCCAGAGAGAGAAAAGATAATTTGCATAAGATCACATAGCTAATGGAGGAGAAAACTTTAACTTGAACTATGAATAAATTGATTCATTTTCCATTATTTACAATAGGCATTTGGCAAGTGCTTGTCAAACTGAGTAGGCAATGAGCAGGGTGTCAGGGCTCTCTGAAAAAGACCACATCCAGGGAGTTAGACAGAGGAAAAAGGACTTGGAGAAGAATGTGTATTTTCTGGTTCCTAGTAGAAATAAATCCATTAACATGTCTTGAAGTTCATGATGGGAGGGCTGATTTCTGCAGACATCACCAAAGATCTGGGGCTCCATCCAGCATCCTGATGGAGTGCATAGCCAGGGCCTATCTGGCTACTTGGCAGAAACTTGTTTATTACCCTGATGTATCCTTCACTCTCTCTAAAATACAGTAAGGATTATACAACACTTGTGAAATGGGATTGAAAAAGAATTATACCTTTGTTAAGAAATGCTTCTTTGAGATACTTAGCTTTGATGAAGTTTAGGGACTGAGGATTGCCATTTAACCTGAAGATGGAAAAATTCATGTGTAAGACACTTTAGGGATTGGCTGTTTCTTTCTGAAATTGTCCTTCAGATAGTGCTATGTTTGACCTGTACATTGTTTTAAGTAAATTTCAATGAAGAGCAAATATTTAAAAGTTAGAAGAATCTGCATTCACCATCCCAATTTTGACCTCTTAAAAATCAAAAGATGAGGCAACATGGCCCATGTTCCTGCAGAGGAATGAGCAGTTGAAGGTGAGAAGCAGATGGCCTCCAGTTCACCACAGTCCTCACCACTCCCTATTGTGACATGCCCAGACTACTTGTCTCATTCTTTGTTGTTCAGTAGACCTTATAGACATTTGAGTTTAGGATTCATATTCTGAAATCTGGCCTGGAAGATCAGCTATTTTTGGTTTTTAGTACAACTTTTCACCTGTCCTAAAAGAGTCACAAAGATGCAATGGATTCTCATCCCTTTTTGGAGGTGAGGAAACTGTTTAGGTTGCATTGGTGGTGGGGAGTCACACGGCAGGAAAGTGCTGGTTCTAGAGAGCCAAGTGTCTTTCTCCTTGCGAGCTATAAGCTAGACCTCCCATTTCATCCTGCAATCCCATTACTAGGCATCTACCCAGAAGGGAAAAAATCCTTGTATCATAAGGACACTTGCACTAGACTGTTTATTGCAGCTCAATTTACGATTG
>CAUYON010169958.1:0-14146 GCA_963573935.1 Arctocebus calabarensis
GTGATCAAGAAAATGCCATGAAGGCTATCTGTAACAGTACGATCAAAACATTTCTGAATGTATATGAATCGTGCCCTATGATTGCACCAATGTACAGAATTATGATTCAATAAAATTATAAAAAAAAAAAAAGAAAAAAAAGTATTACATATGGAGCTCTAATTATCCTAACAACACACTGGCAATGTGCTTTTTGCTTAGAAATTTCTATTATATGTGCTGTATATTCAATAATAAATTAGTGAAATTATATTCATAAGCTACCTAAAAAACTTTTTATATTTTAATATTCCCCTTTTATACCAAAGTGGCTCCAAATCTTAAACTTGAAGTTCTCTGGAATAACTATTGTGAGAAAATTACAATTACATGACTTAATAGATCTTAAGAACAATTACTGAAAAATTGTTCAAAGTATTTGTATGTCGCTTTCCCAGTAAAAGTGAATCCATCAAAGTGCTAGGATATGTAATTTACATTAAATATTTTTCAACACAAATCACACATATTGAATATGTGCTAGTTAAATTAAGTCTCAACTTTAAGGAGAGTCAATTGACCTAGTCAAGAAAGCCAACTCCAAAGTGGTCAGCTACTGCAGTAACAGAAGGTCACAACAGGGCAAACTCTAATTCTGCTATCTACATCTTCACAGACACCTGAAAATATGCTAAATATGCACAGCATAAAGAATATCAGATATGAAGTTTTGATTAGAAAAATTAGTGGTCAGGAGGCTGAGGCAAGAGAATCAGCTAAGCCCAAGAGCTGGAGGTTGCTGTGAGCCGTGACACCACAACACTCGACCAAGGGCAACAAGTGGAACTCTAAATAAAGAAAAATTAGTGGTATACTGAATAACATAATGAATATCAAAAATGAGTTTTTATTTTTTAATTTCAAAATGTTAAGGAGATACAAATGTCCTTGTTACATGGATACCTTGTATAATGCTTAAGTAAGGGTTTTAGTGCCCATCTTCAGAATAGTGTTCTTTGTACCCAATAAGTAAGTTTTTATTCCCACTCTCACCTCCCTTCTTAGTTTCCAGTGTTCTTTACATCTCTTTGTGCCCATGTACACCCATCATTTAGCTTGCAATTAGTAAAGATTACACGTGGTGGGGTTTTTTTTTTTCCATTCTTGAGATATTTCACTCAGGATAATGGTCTTGAGTTCCCTACACGTTGCTGCAAAAGACATAATTTCATTCCTGTGACTGAGTAGTACTTCATTATAAATGTAAACATATGCACATATATATAATCTGATGCTCTAATGATATACTGTCTAGAAAACCTTAAAAAGTCAGTAAAATTATAAAGATTAAAGCTAGAAGTTAATGCTCAACTTACTAGCCTTTTCTCCGCAGGCCAAGAATATCTCTGCCTGGGAGACCAGCATGTTTGGATCAACATCATATGGAACAACTGAAACTCCTCCGCAGAAATGTGGTTGTTGGATTAGTAAGTAAAGTCTTCAGTCTTCATTCAAAACATACTTACTAATTTTGAGTTATTGAACAGGCTTATCCTGAACCTCATCCTTTATTCCTACCAAGATTTTTTAAACAAAGTCTTTTTTTCATAAAATTTTCCATATAGAGATTCATAAGTGAATCTAAGGCAAAGATAGGATTGTATCCCACATGCATTAGCTATCAAAAATTAGCAGAGCCTTTTCTATCTTTGTAGATTTTAGCAACTAAGAAGGTAGTGTCAACTGCTAAGGCCTATATTTTATCAGTGAAGGTTTTTTAGGTCATTATGACAAAATCTTCATTAAGTTTTGCAAGGAAAAAAATGTAAATAACCTCTATGAAAAGTAGCATAGTGATACTTCAAAGAACTAAAAGTTGACCTACCATATAATCCAGCAATCCCACTACTAGATATTTACTCAAAGGAAGAAAAGAAATTTTATTAAAAAGACACTTCCACTAAAGGGTCTATAGTAGCACAATTCACAATTACAAAGATGTGGAAACAACCCAAGTGCCCAGGAATACATGAGTAGAGGCTGAGCACGGCAGCTCACGCGTGTAATCTTAGCACTCTAGAAGGCCATTTGAGTGGATTGCTTGAGCTTGGGAGTTCAAGACCAACCTGAGCAACATAGTGAGACACTGTCTTTATTAAATAAATAAATACATATAAAAACTAGCTGGGCCTTATAGTAGGCATCTGTAGTCCCAGCTACTCTGGAGGCTAAGAGGATTGCTTAAGCACAAAAGTTTCAGGTTGCTGTGAGTTGTGATGCCATAGCACTCTAGCCAGGATGGCACAGTGAGACTCTATCTCAAAAAAAAGGGGGAAACCCATGTTTTGTTTACATACTTTGTTTTCTTATAGATTGAGTTAAAAATGACAAGTGTGCCCTTTACTCAGATAGCATGCACTGTGTCCAATAGGTGTGAATTTACCCACCCTCTCTACCATCCTCCCCCAGCTTGATTTTCATTGAGATTTACTTCCATATGTGCACTTAAATTAGTTCCAACTTGGTATTGAGTCCATGTGTTTGTTTCTCCATTCTTGTGACATTTCACTTAGAACAATGGTTTCCAGTTTCATCTAGGTTATCATAAAAGATACTAGATCACATTTTTATGGTTGAGTGGTACTCCATATTTTGCATATACCACATTTTATTAATTCATTCATGTATTGGTGGGCACTTGGGTTGTTTTCACATCTTTGTGCTTGTGAATTGTGCTGCTATAAACATTCGAGTTCAGGTGTCCTTTGTATAGCATGACCTTTTATCCTTTGGTTATTTACCCAGTAATGGGATTTCTGGATCAAATGATAGTTCTACTTTAAGTTCTTTTCAGTATCACCATGAAATGTCCCATAAACACTGTACTAGTTTTCAATCCCACTAACCGTGTGCAAGAGTTTCTTTCTCTCTGATCCATGCCAGCATCTGTTGTTCAGGGACTTAATATATTTTCAAAAGTCCGAAAAAGCCTGAACCAGGAAATTTTAACACAAAGATTTATAAATAACAGGGGATAAAAGTGAAACAGAATGAATAACTCTGAAGCATACAGGAATAGCAGATATAAGGTGAAACCACTACTCCTCAGTCTAGAACAAAAAGTCCAGCAAAGAGGCCCCCAAGACCGAGACATAGAACTTGTTGGAAAAGGCACAGCTGGGGCTCACTAGATAACAGAGTAGCCATTGTGGTGTTGTACCAGCAGAACTGGAAACCCACTCCTCTAGAACTAGCCAAAAAGCTACCCTCTAGGGTGCTAGGTAAAGGCTGTTCACAGAGTGGTTTCTAACTGGAGGTGCTCGTCTGCAAAACAAGCCGAAAATGGTCATGCTGGAGGAAGCTCTGGCCTCTGTGCCTTGCAGGAACCTGAAGCAGATACACTGCATGAACTGAGCAGGGGAGGAGCCTCCCAGCCTGCCTAATCCTGTCAAGTGAGCACACAGAACCCAGAAACAAAACTTTCTTCCTGTGTTCTCCTTCTGACAGAGCTTAACATTGTACCAACTGGCAAAAGAAAATAGTTGAAGGGCTTAGATCCATCTTCACAAAACAGGCAAAGTGTGAATTTGGAATTGAGAGTCAATAAATTGATAGTCCCCTTCAACTACTCATAGACAACTTTCTACACACATTTAAAACACATGTATTGTGGCGGGTGCCTGTAGGCCCAGCTACTCGGGAGGCTGAGGCAAGAGAATCGCCTAAGCCCAGGAGTCAGAGGTTGCTGTGAGCTGTGTGACTACAGCACACTACCAAGGGTGATAAAGTGAGACTCTGTCTCTAAAAAAACAACAAAAACATGCAAAAACCCATTATGTATTTCTACCTGTTTAGGCATACGGAAATTTTTCTTACAAGGAGAGAACTTCTCTACTTTCCCACAAATTAGGACATTGACAGCTCCAAGGGTCATATTCGTCAACACTGATAATAAAATAAAGAATAACTTCAAATTCAGTGAGGGTCCTTCTGAAAATTATGTTACCTACACACTAAATCATAAAGTTAATTACCTAAAGTTTGCATATAAAACAAAAATAGGAAATAGAGATTACTTTGATTACTCAGGCAGAGCTGTTTGGGGAGATGGGGGATGTTCTCTCAGCTGCTCGACGTCCTTGGTGTGGAAAATATTTTTCTTTGAAAGTCAGCTTGAGTTCAGAAGCAAAAGAAACTGGCAGTTCTCCTTCTCACACCAATCTGCAGGAAGTATCCACCACAGTCCCTTTGGGCAATGTGGCCAAGCTGATGACAGTTAGTCACCTGAAATTAGGCATCTTACGGAAGATAAAAGAGTGTGACCCAGAAATAGAAAGAGAAGGGAAACATTAAATGGGCATGTATTTCCTGGTCATAATTTTATGTCTCTACTGCCCATTTACCTTCCCTATATCCCTCTTTCACTCAGATTTTTCACATATAATCATACAATTATGTCCTAAAAATACTTTTGATCTCCTGATTTATCATTTGGCTAGTGTGTTCCATTGGCCACAATCAACTTATTCTCCCTGTAGTTTGAAGGATCCTATATGCCTACCCTTTTATCCTTTATACATAAGCTAAATAAAAGCTAGAAAGTTCCCTTCTTCTCCTCCTACATTTTCTCAGAGTATTTATTATCCTCCAAAGGTTCAAGCATGCAAGGAGTATAAAAACTTTCAATATACTTCTTTCTGTATATATCACAAATTTATAATGGGATCAATATTGAGTGTTAGTATCTGTTGCAATTTTTATTAATATTTCCAGGACAGGGCAACATTTCTAAACTTACTACATGATTGATTATCACAGTCTTAATATGTAAGTATCAATCTTCAATACACCAACAGTAAAATCATATAAGAACATGATGAAAGGAATGAATGCAAGTGACAGAAATCAGAAGAAAAAAGTAAAATAGACTCTATCCATAAATTTCTGATGTAGATTTACATAATTTATAAAACCAAAGAATAGGATTTACTTGCGTAACTGTGAAAAAGTCTTTGGAGAAACACTGACGAATTCTAAATCTTCATTTTCCTTGTGCATTACTCCTGAATAGTTGCCAAAACATTGCCATGACAATGTTCTATGCCTATGATTCATGATTTAATCAAGCTCCTATTCATTAGTAATTTGGGAGACTCTTTCCTAATTTGTCACACTAATACTGTGCCACTTTTTAAAAATACTCTAATGCATTATGACTAGCATAATTAGAACCAGAAAAAAAAACTCAAGAAAATAATCTACAAAACACCAAGTCAACAAAAAGACAAATTTACAGGGAAATAACATGAAAGGCTCATCTTTTGTTTTCTGAGTTGGCTGAGTGATAAAATAACATATAAAAATCTGGCTTCTCCTAGACCATTACACAACTCACATAGTCAGCCCCTTTTGACAGTCAACATCAAGGTGAATCCTTAAAGTATTGATTATTACATGATGAGAAGATTTTCTCCTCCATCATTCTAGAATACTGTTTACTATTGAATTATTTCTACAATGAGCAAAAAGCCTCGGAAACAAAGTTTATCCAACCTGGGTCACAGCAAGAATTGTAGACTTGCAAGTAAAAGTACTTGAGTCAGGTCATCCCGCTTTGCCTCATTGCCATCCCATACAGGGATCTTTGAAAATGCCACAGGAGGAGATCTTGAGTGTCTGAAAACTCCACCCACCTGGTGGTTTGTGTTCAGCTCCCCCTGCAGTCCCAGACACTGTGGCACTCACAGCACAGAAGTACTTAGCCGTGTCACTCCAGCTCACAGATTGTTTCCGCAGTCTGAAGGAAGATTCACTCTCCTTGACTTCAGCCTCAAAGCCTTTAATGCCTTGAACCACGGTGTCCCCAGAATAGTACCAGAAGAGTAACTGGAGGCCTTGCCCAGGGTACTGGACATACCAGAAGAGATAAAGAGCTCCACCATAGGAATAGATGCATCTCAAACCCAACGAGTCTCCTTCAGAAACAGAGATGTAGGGGTCGGGCTGGGTCACAGACTGGGCTCTGGCATCCCCTGCAAAAGTCAGTAAGTGTTGGAGAAAAGAACGCAATGCAACTCTATGAAGAGTAAGCATTTCTAGGCAAAATCTACAGAAACAAAAACCATAGAGAAATTTTTTTTACTCACTCAAGGCAAAATGTATCCCCAGAACTGGGATGAGCAGCAGGAGCATGGCTGAGCAGGGGAGGTGCTGCAGGGTCTTTTCTAGAAGATGTCCCAAGAACAGCAGGAGTGGCTGCAGAAGAAAGACCTTGGAAACAGGTGTGGGGAAGGTTCAGCTGAACTAATTCCTTGCTTGCGTAAAATAAAAGCTGTTATCATGAGCCTGGATGCTTTGTGACCTCTGATTCTTGCCATGTGTTTCTCTACAAAGAACTCAGCCAGTTGATGACGATCTTCCAGAGAAACCAGGTATTTCGTTTGTGCAGCGTGGCCCCCTGGAGGCCAGGTGCAGAACCAGAGTTCAGTACAAAGAACTCAGTAGGGACCCATTTTCTGAGATGTATCAAGACTTTCACACATTTCTTTCTTCTCAAATCTAGAATAGTGCATAAGTTCTAAAGTCCATTAAAAATGGGATGTCAGTTCCCATTAAAAATGGGAAACCAGTTTTTAAAATGTCAGAATTCAGCTGTGAATCCATAAAACAATGAAACAGCTTCTTTAAAGTGAGGAGGGGAAATGTCAGTGCAAAATTACAGATCAGGTGAAAACGTCTTTCAGAAATAAAGGTGAAATAAAGAATAATGACATTTTCAGATAACGGGCAACTGCCAGCAAACCTTCTCTGAAAGAAATGCTAAAGGATGTTTCTCAAGTTTGAAGGTAAATGCATTTCAGACACCTTCCCTGCCATCAGAGAACAACTTGAATATTCAGAAACAAGGAAGAACACCAGAAATAGTAAACAGCTGTTAAATGGAAAATATTTGTTTTACTTCCTCTTGTTTTATAAAGTATATGCAGTTCTTGAAAGCAAAAGTTATAATTTTGTATAGTGAAGTTTTCAGTGTATGTAGATGTAATATACATGAACAAGTATAACCAACTTCAGCAAAGTGGGTGGATAAAGAGACACATTGTGCAAGATTTCTACATTTTGCCTAAGGATATACAACATTAACTCTTAGTAGACTCTGAATAGCTAAGCATGTATGTTATAATATCCAGAGAAACCACTCAAAAAAGTACAAAGAGATATAGCCAAAAAGCCAAAGATAAATTAAAATATAATATTAAAAAATATTCAAATGATTTGAAAAGAGTCAGGCAGGGAAGAGGAGACACTAGAGCTAAATGTGTAGAAGTTTGCCAAGTGAACATGGAGCCTGAGCAGTCTGGGCAAGAAGAGAGATAAGTTATTTCTTATCCAGATAAAAGATAATTGGGGGCTTCCACTGAGATGGTAGTAACAGTGGTAGTGAGAAATGCATAGGATCTAGCTATAGTTAAAAGGCTGAACCACTAGACTTTTTTTTTAGTTTTTTTTAGTTTTTAAAGTGCATACTTTAAGAAGGCTAACAGTAGTCATCTTGTTGTAGTTTTATATTTTTAATATCTATTAAACTATAACATGCATACCACACAATTTATCTATTTAAACCATATAGTGCAATGCTTCCTAGTATGTTCATAAACTTGTTCGGCCATTACCAAAATCAATTTTTAAAAATTTTATCACTGCAACTCAACCTCCTTACCACTAGGCAACTATAAGTGTAGAGTCATTGAAAAATTGATGTCTCGAGGCTGGGGACAGTGGCTCATGCCTATAATACCAGCACTTGGGAGGGCAAGGTGGGTGGATTGCCTGAGCTCACAGGTTTGAGACCAGCCCTGAACCAGAACAAGCCCTCATCTCTAAAAATAGCTGGGCATTATGGTAGGTGCCTGTAGTCCCAGCTACATGGGAGGCTCAGGCAAGAGAATCGCTTAAGCTCAAGAGTTTGAGATTGCTATGAGCTATGATGCCATAGCACTGTACCAAAGGCAACAAGTGAGACTCTGTCTCAAATAAAAAAAAAGAAAAGAAAAATTGATGTCTCTCTGGATTTTAATTTTCTAGACATTTCATTTAAATAGAGTTTACAATATGTGGTCTTTTGTGGTTGGCTTGTCTCTTTCATTATCACATATTTTCAAAATTCATCCGTTTTGTAATATATATATCAGCATTTCCTTTTTTTTGTGGAATAACATACTACATTTTACACGTTTCTTCTATACTACATTTTACTGTTTCCATCCATCAGCTGATGGACATTTATGGTATTTCTACTTTTTAGTTATTGTGAATAATACTAATATGAATATTTGTGTATAATTTTTTGTGGGTCTATTTTTTCATTTGCCTCTGGCATATACCTTAAAATAGAATTACTCTTTTTCAAAGTACCAGCACAATTTTGCATTTTTATCTGCAATGCATGAGGTTTTCAATTTATACACATCTTTGCCAACACTTGATATGGGATCTGTCTTTTATACTAGCCATCTTAGTGAGAATCAAGAGATGATTGACTCATAGCTTTGATTTTCATTTCCCTAAAGTCTAATGATATTGAGCATCTTTTCATGTGTTTATTGGCCACTGGAGTGTCATCTTTGGAGAAAAGTCTATTTACGTCCTTTGTCCACCTTTAAATTGTTTTTTTATCATTATTATTTTCATTGGGTCATTTATTTTATTATTTTTTTAATATTTTTTAATTGGGTTTTTTATTATGACTATTTTTATTATTATTTTTATTAAGACAAAATCAGACAGTGTGGTATGAAGTTTACATTTAAACAAAGTTTCCATGGAAATCTAACACGTGCCTAAAAAGATTTAACAAAGTAGCTCTAGTTGGCAAGTCTAGATGTCAAGAACTGATGATCTTGTGATTCAAAACAGAACATTTGGGTATCATTAAATTCTTAGGATTTTTTTTAAATGTTATTGTTTGTTGTGTTTTGCAGTGAACCAGTAAACTCTTTAACTATTTCAATGAAACTTGTGCTGTCAGTGACTGAACCCTACCCCTAGTGGGTTTTAGATTTCAAAGTTCAAAAAAACAAAGAGCATAAACCCTTGTCTTCCCTACTCTCCCATATCCTGTACCACCCTCTTCCCAATACCTCAGCCAGTAGCTTGGATGAAAAACATGGAATTTATAACTTCATAACTAGAAAAAGGTCGTCTTGTTTAATTTCAGGAATTAGCACCTCTAAGACAGAATGATCTCCTGATGTATATTCTCCGATAAAAGACTTTTCCCTCCTCAGTCAGTTCCTATCTCCAAAATGGCAGCTTTGGTAACTTACCAGCTGGCTTTGTCCTTTGTGGGGAATAGCATTAAGCTCAGGCAGGGAACATCTTGGCTTATAGGTTTCAGGCATTCACAGCTTTTGAAGTCTCTCACAGTCCTCATTTATGGTGCCAATGACATTTTTTGAAAAGGTAAAATATTATGGACATTAGAAGCAAATCATTAGCTGTCTGTTTTTTCCATTATTTCACCATTTCCCCAATCAGGCCCCAAATGTGAACCAAAATGATTCTACTCATCTCCCTTCCTTCCCACCCTATCCCTTCCACCCCAAATAAAACACCAGTAATAGCCAAAAACTACACTGTAAAAATGCAGAATTAACCCTATTGGGAAGAAGTCTGTGGGCTGTGGAGATGCTCTTTGAAGTTCTACAATTTTTGCTCTCCCACACACCAGATTCTGCAAGTTTTGTCCTTACTAGAAAGCCTTTTGGTTTTCGCAGCCCAGCGTAGAATGGGTTGCATTGAAACATTTATTTCCTTTCCCCTTCACTGGGATGGGTGTGCAACCTATACAGCTTGAATGGCTTTAAAGCACTTTGGGCTGCTGCAGGGCACAGAAACTATACTGGCTTTTCAAAGGACATTTTCTCAAGCCACCTCTATGGTATCAAGAAAAGTAAAATTCCTTCCCTCTCCACTTGAATCCCACAGTGAGATGTGACAGGGGCTAGTACTTCAGGAAAGTTAATTCTTGTCATCCTGTTTGTCAACATTCTCTGAGGGGTAGGAATGCCAAGTCAGCCTTTCCTCATAGAAGGATGTGACAACCTGTGGGCATGTGACATTGGCTTCCTTAGCAAGGACCAGGTCAGCCTCATCAGAGTTCTTCCATTTCATCAGAACGTGAGCTCTCCACTGGAGTCTGTAGCTCCAATTATCTGTTCCTGCTCCAAACAGTGGGCAAAGCTTCATGGCTTTTATGACCCTCCCTGATTTATCTGTCTGGTGTGCTGTTTTCTGTGACTGCAGAAACTCCACAATGAGGTCAGGGAAGAGGGTTGTCTTCTGGCTCCCATGGGTTGTCCTCACTCAGAACGGTGCCCAAAACCTGAAGCGGAATCGGTGCCATGCTACTAACACATCTGGTGGGGCCAGGTGGGAGAATGGCACTCAGGCAAACAACAAGCCGTGGCCATGGTGGAGCCCATCAGTTATGCGGCATACCGCAGGCTCCAGCCAACAGGTCCTCTTCTCTGTGGAACAAAAGAACCTCACAAAGGAACCTGACACTCCTATCTTTTTATTACTGAGTTGTAAAAGCTTATTTACATATTCTGAATGAAGCTGCCTAATCAAACCTATAATTTGAAAATATTTTCTCTTTTGAGGGGTTATCTCTTCACCAGTGATTGTTAACTGGTGTGCTGTGAGGGGATCTAAGTTATGCTGCAAAAAATTTTTAATTATTAAAATAATAAGAATAAATTCTTTTTAAAAGAAGTTGAAAGCACAGTAAATATATTCTTTTACTCTTTTTTTTTTTTTTACATAATTTAAGTATGCTGCAGAAGGTTAACTATAGGTTCAAGTGTGGCTTGAGATAAAAAAAGGGATGTTGTACATATTTGTCCAACTCAATATCATGAAGATTACCTCCTGTGTTTTCTTATAATTTTAGCCATTATATTTCCAGTCTATCATCCATTTAAACAATTTTTATAAGTTGTATGAAAGGAAGGTTCAAACTTATCCTTTGGTATGTGGACATTCATTTGTCCCTATTTCTCTTTTCATCTTCCTGAAAATTGTTTTGAAATAGTAGTCTATACTACTATATATAATTCCTAACAACTATTGTCTCTTAAATCCACCCCAGTCTAAGCTTTAGTCCTCCCACCTCTCTGACTGAGAGAAGATACCCAGGAAGGGTGAGGTCTAGGAGAACAGAGGTCTTCTCAAGAAGACCACCAGGATACACCTGCAGGGTCCTTGCCTTGGTGACTCAGCTCTTATGAATTTGTAGATTTAACTTCCTGGAACCTGGAAATTTCCACTTCTGTGCAATCCTATAGTTCTGTGGGGCCTGGAACAGCCTGCCCCACTTGATTCAAACTGACCAATGAGAAAGGTACCTGGGGGTTAAAACTTTTTGACTAGAGATTAAAAGGAAAAGACCATGCCTGTCAGGGAGTGTGGCCATTTTGAATCTTCTATACCGTAGCTCCACTGGCTGAAATAAAAGCCTTTTTCCTCTTAGATATGGTGATTGGGTGCTATTTCTCTCCATTGGGTCTCATCTTCCTGCAACATGACCAGTGTCACCTTGAAATTCTCAATTCAATATTTAATTTAGTTTTTAATCTTCCATAGCCTATTAACAGCATTTGACACATTTAATCCATCTGTCTAAATCACTTTTTTCAGTTGGTTCCTGAGCAACATATTCTCCTGACTATCCTCTCACTTCTCTTTCTGTTAGGGTCTAATGTCATATTCATATCCTTGACAGTGGGGAAATTAGAGATTGAGGACCCTGAGCCCCCCAAGAGAAAATGTCCAAGAGCAAAAACAGCTTAGGAGTTTGAGCAAAAAAACAGCAGCTTAGCTTTAGTATTTCAATTGCTTTTTAATAAAAATAGCTTTGCTAACTAATAAGAAGTCTGTGCAGTTCTTGCAGAAAACAGGTTTGAGGAAGGAAGCAGTGATTGCAACTTGCCTGCTTAAAGGTTAAATGGCCCAGGTGCATTGGAATGCAAATGGCCACACCAGCAAGACCTGATAGGTAATTGATTGAGCGGCGTGGTGGCCTCAGATCTTCCTGTAAAGGGATTAGGCTCCAGCCCTGAAGGAGGCTAGAATGCAGAAACCTTGGAGAAAGGTGGGCGTTGTAAAAGTCACTGGGAACAGTGTGCACAACCAAAACCCACACAAACAGGAAGGACCCCTTGGGCACAGATAAAAGAAAGTACTTCTTTCTCTCTCAGCTTCCAATGTGGGCATTGGCATCAGCTTGTTTGCCCCACAGAGGAACAAAGGGATTTAACATCCTCTTTGAACCCCTGAAAAACGAGGCCAATGAAGCAGATGTGGGCACATCCTGTTTCCGGTAAGGTTATGTTCCTTGTTTCTCAAGAATTCACAGACTAAGTATAGTTAACTATTAGTTAAGGAAAAGGAAATAATGGAAAAAAGCATATGTAGTCATACAATTTCTAATGCATGACACAAATAGCCCACAGGCTGATCTTTGCTCAGTTCTCCGTTAGCTCATAGACCTCCTACCTAAAACTAGCACCGACAGAATTCAATAAAAGCTGAATGGTCAAAGCTCTTGGGGCCTCCATTGTGCCTCATCATGGTTAATGGAGGTCTTCTGGGCCCACCTGACATCCAAGTTGGATTGTTGAGTATATAAAGTGGTATATGGGTTTAAAATTCTATAGGAGATGTTCAGTTTGAAAGATTAATCAGCAGCCATTCATCAGTACATGGTTGGTTTTAAAAGCCTTGTATCTTTATTTCCCCCATTCTGTGGATTCCACCGTAGGAGGTAACCTGATCCTGGGGAGGGACTGGTCCCCAACACTTGGCCTCTTAAGGTTTGATTGTTTTAGGACCCAGTCTTTCAACTCTCTTAATGCTCTCATTCACCTAAAAGGCTTTTCAAACCAACCATGTGCTGATGAATGGCTACTGATTAATCTTTCAAACCAAACATCTCCTATAGAATTTTAAACCCATATACCACTTTATATATCAACAACCCAACTTGGATGTCTAAATGAGATCTCACATTTAACATGTTTAAAGCTAAATATATAGAGATTATATTATATAATCTCTGACTTTTTCCATCCCCAATTGCTTTGGAATATTTTAGCAATCTATCCTACGGAAATAATATTTTCATGACACTTATTTTTAATTAGATAAATTCATGGGATACATAGAATAAAATCAAAAGAGCCATGATCACAAAAAATTCAAGTTTGGACAAATGTTTAATAGAAACATGAAGACAATTTTCTGACGAATTTTGTATGATTAAAATATTAGCCAAAGAAAGGTACTCTGAATGTCAAAATTTGGGGAATGAAACACCCATTTTAATAACACACATACACTAAACAATTAAGAATATTGTCCATTTACCAGAATTTTGTCTGAGCCAGTACTCAAGTACCCAAGGAGTATTAAGTTAATTTAAAGAATTATAACCTAAAGAGAAGAGTCAATTGAAGGTGACCACATTTCCAATTTACTTATTAACCATTAAATGAAATTGAAAATAGGACTTTGGACAAAATTTCAAGCAGTAGGTTTTGAAAATGGAAAACAATATTATTTGTGGGGAAAGATACATTCTACAGAAAACTATCAGTGACAGATACAGTGTGACTCAAGAATTGATTTAAAATGTGTATATATCCTAAGAATAATTATTCTGATTAAGTTTTATATTATTTAGATAATCAATATTAAAAGGCTTTTTAATTTTCCTCAATGTGCTGGGATACATTTTATTTTACCATTTCAAAAAGTTTCACCTTTTAAATAGAATTATTTTTATTGATTGATTACATAATAAAACCAATTAATAGGTCAGTTCATTGGTGCAACAGAGGACAATGAAGTTTTATTGGATCCTTTGGTGTTTAAAAAAGGACAACCAGAAGCCCATAGGTTCCCCACTGCTATAAGGCTAGAATTTTAGGCAAGGATTAACACACAGACCATTTTATTTATCTCAAGATTTTATACTTTTAAGATCACAAATTTCAAGCATGAGTGTGGAACTATGGTGACAGACCTTTTTCACCTTGACCATTAAAGTGGCTTGTTTGAGGGAGACTTACTTTATGCTCTTCTGGTGCGTTCTTAGAATTGACTT
>CAUYON010169959.1:0-10160 GCA_963573935.1 Arctocebus calabarensis
GTCTCACTTTGTCGCCCTTGGTAGAGTGCCATGGCGTCACAGCTTACAGCACTTCTAAGTGATTAAATTATCTGTTTGCTTGGGATTTAATGTATGATAATTTATTGGTAAAATATTTTTTCTTTTTTGATCTCTTTGTATTTTATAAGGTACCTGAGTGAACAGAATATCTCTGTTCGCATCTTAGGTTTTTTGGAATAGTTGTAATATGGAAAATTTTGTTAATTACATAAAGATTAGCTAATTGATTTTTTTTTGTTGTTGTTTGAGACAGAGCCTCAAGCTGTCACCCTGGGTAGAGTGCAGTGGCATTACAGCTCACAGCAACCTCTAATTCTTGGGCTCGAGCGAGTCTCCTCCCTCTGCCGCCCAAGCAGCTGGGACTACAGGCGCTTGCCACTACGCCCGGCCATTTTTTGGTTGCAGCTGTCATTATTGTTTGGCAGGCCCAGGCTGGATTCGAACCCACCAGCTCAGGTGTAGGTGGCTGGCGCCTTAGCCCGTTGAGCCACAGGTGCTGAGCCATGCTAATTGATTCTTACAGTTTTATAATTACGCTTTTACAGAACAGATAAAGAAATTAGGTTAAAAGTTGTGAGGTAGTGTCATACTGGTCTTGATTTTTGGTTTGGAAAATGTGACTATTAGCTAGGCTGGAAATAGCCAGGACTAATTCTGTGAAATTGTATTATATGCTAGTCATAGTCCATTTGTGTTGCTGTAAAGGAATACCTGAGGCTCATTAATTTATTAAAAAAAAGAGGTTTATTTGGTTATGGCTCTGCAGTCTGTACAGGAAGCCTCGTGCTAACACCTGCTTCTGAGGAAGGCTTTAGGCTGCTTCTATTTTTGGAGGAAGGGAAGGGGATAGAGTGCTAGACTCTTTAACAGTTAGCTCTCCTGGGAACTAACGTAGAAGGACAACTCTACCCTGATGATAGCACCAAGCTATTCAGGAGATAGCTGCCTCCATAATAAAAACACCTCCCACTAGTCCCTACTTGCACCAGTGGGGAATAAGTGAGTTTTGAGCAAGGACAAACATCCAAACTATAGCAGTGAGGAAATAGGCAGAATTCGTGGTAGGACAAGGGACTTTTGTTAATATTTATAGAGATGTGAATTTTCGTTTTTAAAGTAGAAATACTTTGTCTTTCTCAAGTCAGTTAATTAAGGATGGTACTGATTGTAGCATTAATTGCCACCCTACCTAATAATTTGTAAAATGATACATTATATTGCTTAAGTACATCTCCTAGCAAGGTTACATTTATTTGTTTATGAATTAGAGATGTGAGCTTGTCACTTCAGTGAAGAATAACAGAGGAAAGTATTAAATGTTTAATTTTTGTTCCATTTATAGGACCTATATAGAATATCAGTTTCATAGATCAGAAGTATTCTCAAGCATCCTAAGAAATTCAACTTTTTCAGTCTCCTTTTTATTCTTCCACTGAATTAAAATTCATGTGGTGTATAAATTAGTTAATGATGGAGTGTTTCATCTTAGAGGTGATACTTCACAAGTTTCACACTGTCACATTATAATGCTATGCTTTGTTCATTGTAGAATTGTGTAGACAGAGGTAGTGTGGTGTAGTGAAAGACCATGGCCTTTGGAGACTTAGGGGCTCTATTCTTTCCCTGCAGTGCTACCTTAGACAAGTTCTTTGACCACTCCAGAATTTCTTTCTCCTCTTTGTTAGGATAAGTGGGATATTTAACATAAAGATATCTCTCCTATGCATGTGTGGGAGGGCATACAGTAGTATTGTAACAAGAGTCCCTGTCTTCATTCTTGTGTCCTCTCTGCATTTCTGCAATTCATTTTACAAAACTGTTGCTGAAGTGATTGTTCTAAAGCAAAAACTAGTCATATCTTCTTGAAATCTTTCAGTGTTTCCCTATTAGCCTCAGGATAAAGTTCAAATTCCCTAACACACTCTTAAGAACCTGTAGGATTTCTCTAGCTTGTGATGTACTGCTTCCATGAGCCTGCTGTTGTAGACTCACTTCCAAACTAGAGTTCATGTTGTTCATTTCATTCTGCATGGAAGCCTGTCTTCTCCTCCTATCCCTAAACTGCTTCTCCACCCCTAAACTCCTCTTCATGTTTAGAGCATTAGGTGAAACAAAGTTCCCATACTGCAAGTGCATATGACAATATTAAGAGCCCTGTAAAGACCACTGGACTGGGCAGCTCCTGTGGCTCAGTGATTAGGGCGCTGGCCCCATATACTGAGGATGGCAGGTTCAAACCCGGCTCTGGCCAAACTGCAACAAAAAAGCCAGGTAGTGTGGCGGGCGTCTGTAGTCCCAGCTACTCGGGAGGCTGATTCAAGAGAATCACCTAAGCCCAAGAGCTGGAGGTTGCCGTGAACTGTGGCACTCTACCGAGGGTGACAAAGTGAGACTCTGTCTCTAAAAAAAAAAGACCACAGGACTAAGATTCAGACCTGGGCTGTAGCTCCTCCATTTATTAGTTGTGGAACTTGTGGACAAATTAGTTTCTCAGCTCATTTATAATGCCTTAATTGATGAAACCAAGTCATCTGCTTAAACAGTAAACTAAACTGTGAAAAGGTTTGCAAAATAAATCCTAGTTAACTGTATGTAACTGTTAAAATATTCCTATCAAGGCCTGGCGCCTGTAGCACAGTGATTATGGTGTCAGCCACATACCCTGAGGCTGGCAGGTTCTAACCCTGTCCAAGCCAGCTAAACAACAATGACAAATGCAAGAAAAAACAGCCAGGCATTTTGCCGGGCTCCTGTAGTCCCAGCTACTTGGGAAGCTGAGGCGAGAGAATTGATTAAGCCCAAGAGTTTGAGGTTGCTGCAAGCTGTGATGCCACAGCACTCTACCAAGGGCAACATAGTGCCCTCAAAAAAAACTCAGTCTCAAAAAAAAAATAAAATTACTATCAAGTATTATATTGGGTATTGTAAGAAAGTTGCCTTTCCTAATGTTTAAAGAGGAAGATTATGCTGTAGATTGAATGGTGTCCTCCCCTTACCCATTCATATGTTGAAATCTTTTTTTTTTTAGAGATGGGGTCTTGTTATCACTCAGGCGATTCACTCTCCTCAGCCTCCCAAAGTGCTAGGATTACAGGTGTGAGCCACCGTGCCCAGCTCATATGTTGAAACATTAACTTCCCATGTATTGGAGATGGGGGCTTTAAGGAGGTTAAATGAAGTTAGGAGGGTAGGGCCCTGATCTGACAGAACTGACATCCTAGTAAGAGACTCCAGAGAGAGATTGCTCTCTGGGCTATGTGAGGACACTGCAAGAAGGTGGCTGTCTGCAAGCCAGGAAGAGATCCTTTACTAGAAACAATTCCTGTGTTGGAACATTGATTGTGGACTTTGCAGCTTCCAGAACTGAGAGATAATAAATTTCTATTTAAGCCACCTAGTCTATGGCATTTTCTTAAAGCACACTAATACACAAATATAATTGCCTTGTAGGAAGGGTAAACGAGTGTTTTCCTAGTTAGCATTTTAATGAGTAACACAATCAGCTGTAAATTAGTGAGCTAGTTTAGAAAACAGCCTCAGTAATTTGAGAATTACCCTGGCAGATCTTTTGTTTATGTGAATAGGGGTATTACAAATTGTTACCTTTAAGTTCAGCCAAGACCCTTTTCATGAAACTTCCTCTTTCCATATAAGAGTTAAATCATTTAGGATATGTTTGGCAGTAGATAATAAGAAGTAGGTAAATTAGCTTAAGCAGTAAGGAATATTTATTATTTCATGTAGCAAATTCCAAGGTAGGATTGTCCCTATGTAGTATACCTGGAATTTCTGTGTTGGGTCCTTTATCTTGAGGCAGAAGGAAACCATGGACCACATAAGTAAGTGAAAGGACAAAGTTTATTGAAAGATAACAGAGATAAGAGAAAGAGGGAATAGAACCTCCAGCAACAGAGGTGGGGGAACCCAAATGGGAAACACATGTGGGACTTCTTGCTAGGGCCATATAAACTATCCTTTGTGCAGAGGGGTTTTGGGAATGTAGGTCTGAAACTCCTCACAATTGGCCAGGAGCCTGCAGGCAGAAAATAATCCTAAAATTAGCAAAAGTCCCTGTAGTCCTTGCCCCAGGAGAGACAGTAAATAGGGTATGTGCTTGCTACTTCAGGAGGAACTGCCCAGATGCAACATAAGATCAAGTTTCATTTTTTGTGATCTCGCGGCCACAAAGGGCCTGTTTGTGCCTAGAGATGGAGACTTCTGTCTAGCTCTGAACAGAGGAACCTGTGTCAATAGGTTAATTCTTCAGCTCGTTATCAAAGATTCAAGTTCTTTTTTTTTGAGACCGAGTCTCAAGCTGTCACCCAGGTAGAGTGTCATGGTATCACAGTTTACAGCAACCTCCAACTCTTGGGCATCCACAGGTGACATCTTGTCCACCTGACTGTTAAGAGCCTCCTCTGCTGAGGAGACATTCAGTACTGTTCTCAACAGCTCTGTGCTATCCTCATTAGAGTTCTTAGTTCTGTAGAGAAAAATTCTTTTCTGAGAAACACAGCATTGGTTGAGCAGTTTAGCACCTGGCCACTTTGGCCTCCTCATGCCAGTGAACGAACAGGGGAGGTAGAGGATTACTCTGTTGGTTAGGGTGAGTGATCTCGACTCTCAAAATTGGGTCGCCACTACACAATGGGATAATGAGGGATATGTCTGGAATTCAGGAAATCTTCTGGAGGGTCTCTTAGCACCCCCATGTTCTGTGCTAAAAGTCACTGGAAAACTAGGACAACCCAATTCAAGAGAGGAGGTTTGGATTACCCCACCAGGAAAGAACAGTGACCAGATGAGGTGCTTGTTTAGGGTAAAGGGAATGTGTCATGGATAGTAGAAGAAAATAAGAACATCAGCTATGACCTCATGATCATAGCATGCTGATGTATCTCATTATGGATCTCTAGTTACAAGGAGTGTAGTATGTAGTTATGAATGTTTCTTCCATACTTTAATATTTGTGCATGTTAAATACCCACCTCCCATTTTGCCTATTTCTAACTTAAGGTGTATTAGTAGTGATTACTTGTATTTAAGTGATTAAAGTATCAGAAGGGAAGTGTCACTGAGCTAGTTAGAGACGGAGTGAACATAACCTAGAGAGAAGACTTTATATTGTCTTTTGGAAAGTTGGTATGTTTTTCGTCCTCTAAAGGATAGTTGTGTCATGTTAGTCTGAAGTATTATTTTGCTGTTGTCTTTATTCAGGAGTAAAATATGAGTAAAATATTATATACCATATTGATAATGTACTATGGTAGTTTGTACTATGCCAGTTTACTAATGCTGGAACTGTATGTCTTAAAATTTCTTCCCTATATGGTTGTGGGTTAAATCAAACAAAAGAAGAATTTGTGTTAGCAATACCCTCTACCCCCAGCAGGTTTTTGTAGTTAGATGCAGTGAGAGACATAGAGGTGCTGGTGGGTTCCAGCTTGACCTTCCTCTCCTTTGTTCTGTGTCCAGCTGTTTTTCCTAATTGCTGACAATTTGGCCAACAGTGGCATCAAGCTCATTCATCTGACATGCTTCCAGGTCTGGTGGCAGACCTACAGAGGTACAGCTTCCCATATTTCCCAGGAGCCTTTACTTTGTAGTCCCATATCTGCAGCCAAATGTTTAGGCTCTCAGGTTGATTGGTTGATGATTATTTCTCAGACCTTTCAATGTCCCTCTTGGACTTTCTTCATTACTTCCTCAACTGTTCCTGTAATTATCAAGTAAAATTTTGTAGCTTATAGTGGTTCTGCTTCCCAGTTTGAATCCTGACTTGATACACTTTCCTTCTTTTTTTTTTTGAAACAGAATCTTACTTTGTTGCCCTTGGTAGAGTGCTCTGGCATCATAGCTCACAGCAACCTCAAACTCTTGGGCTTAAGTGATTCTCTTGCTTCAGCCTTCTAAGCAGTTGAGACTATAGGCGCCCACCACAATGCCTGGCTGTCTTTAGAGTTGGAGTCTTTCTCTGGCGCAGGCCGGTCTCGAACTCGTGAACTCAGGTAGTCCACCCACCTTGGCCTCCCATAGTGGTGGGATGACAGGCACGAGCCACAGTGCCTGGCCTCCTTCCTTTTTGATAAATATTTTCTATGTTGTTTTTATTGACTACCTGGTATTCCAACATGAGATTTTATTTTTTTATTGGCCATGGAGATCATTTCTAGTTTGTTAGCTGTTGTAAACAACAATGGTGTGAACATCCTTGAACATACAGACTTTTTGCACTTGGGCTTTTTTTCTTTTGGCTAAATTCCTAGAAGTGAAGAGTATGTACGTTTAAAAAGAATTGTGATGGTGTATTATCTATTTTTAGTAGTATTTGAGAGTGTTTGCACTAGCTATAGTCTTTATTTCTAGAAGACAGGGTCTTGCTCTTCTATCCAGAGAGGACTTAAACTCCTGAGCTCCAGTCTCCTGAGTAGCTGGAACAGCAAGCATACTTCACACTATACTCTTGATTATCATAGCTCGTGGTATGTAATTCATTTTAGGAAGAAATTTAAATTATATGAGGAGATAATTTGTTAATTATGGAAGGAGTTAATGAAAGGAAACAAGTATATTAGAATACATATGACATATTCTCTAATAATAATCATGCAACTAATTAGGTATTTAAATGTAGTTGCTCTTTCTACAGCGGGTTTTTTTCCAAGTTTTGGATTAGCCTATTTTTAAAATATAAGTCTTATAGTATGGTACAGGATGGTGAAAGAATTAGCTTGGGAAAAGTGTTATTGACTTAGGCTATAATTATGGTAAAACTTAAAATTTGAGTCCAATTATGTAGCTATTAGAAATGCCCTGGGGATGTAAATTGACTTGTAAAGGTTCTAAAACATCCTACATTATGATTGAACTTGGAGTTTTATACAATAAGTGTCTTGGTTGATTAATACTAGTAGTTCATTGTTTTGTGTTAACTCTCCAATTAAAGAAGATAGTGTACCACAACTTCTATTTCTGTCTGCCAAAACTGTGTAACACAGAAGCCAGCAGAGGCTTCTCCCTAGGTGTTGCTGGGAACCAAAAGGCTCCTAGCCTTGTTGGCAATTGCTTAAGTGGGAGGTGGTAGGGAGGAGCTGTGTTAAAGCTTCTGTGAAAGGTCTCAATCTGAATTGTTATGCAAAACATTTATTCTCTTTGCTGGATATTTGCCATTACTTGGTAGGACTTCTTTTTATTTAGTTTTACTTTTATTGGAGTGAGAATTCTGTTGGAGAAAATTAGATCTTTTCAATGGTAACTAGGCATTGAGTGTATGTGTGCCCTAATCCCCATGCCTTTGGGCTTAATATTAATAGGTGTATTTGTTGATGATGAAACCAGCATTTGGCCTATGTCCTTTTTCCACCTCCAATCTTATCCCTTTCCACAAAAGTAATTATGGATTATTGCTGGAAGGTTTCTCAGATCTCTAACCAACTAACCCTTACATTGTTCTTCAGCAAGGTAGATGTTTATTTTTGTGTACTTTGTGGCATATAAAATTCTTCCTGCAACAGAAATATTAAAAGTTGAGATTTTTAATCCTTTCCATTTGCATTAACATAACTTCTTTTTTAAAAAGGCCCTTAAATGAAGAAGTGTTTCTTATATACATTTCATCGATTCTAATAACTCCCCCCATCAATAGTATCTGAAATTGGAATTCATTTTACAATGAATGGTGTCCTTAAAAAGCTGTCAGCCAGGCAACAGTCATGATATACTTGTCATTGTGCATGTGGAAATTTGGTTGTTTTTCTTGTTGTTTTAACTGGAATTATTTCACCCTAGACCTCTTGGCTAATACACCATTTAAGGATCATTAAGCGAAGAATAGAATACTGGTTTTTGTCATTAAAAAAGGGTTTTTCTCTCCTTTTTGGGGGGACAGCTTCTGGTACAATTAAAGACCAGCATCAAAATTTGCAGAATTGGTGTTGATTGCTTGGAAGAAAATTCTGAGAATAAAACTCTAGAAATAACTGGGAGTGCTATTTTATTTATTGTATTTTATTTATTTATTTTTTTGGGACAGAGCCTCAAGCTGTCACCCTGGATAGAGTGCAATGGCATCACAGCTCACAGCCACCTCCAATTCTTGGGCTCAAGCGAGTCTCCTGCCTCCGCCTCCCAAGTAGCTGGGACTACAGGTGTCCGCCACAATGCCCGGCCATTTTTTTGATGCAGCCGTCATTGTTGTTTGGTGGGCCTGGGCTGGATTCGAACCTGGCAGCTCAGGTGTATGTGGCTGATACTAGCCCGTTGAGCCACGGGTGCTGAGCCTGGGAGTGCTATTTTAAAAGATGCTTCATTATGTGTAGTGGGAAGTTCACAGCAACACCTATATCAGTGATTTTTCAACCTTCCTAATGCTGCAACCCTTTAATACAGTTCCTGTGGGTCGCGACCCACAGGTTGAGAATTGCTGACCTATGTAGTATTCATGCCATTACGTTTAATCTGAATCTAGCCATTAGAAAATAGTCAGATAGGCTTGGCGCCTGTGGCTCAACGGGCTAAGGCGCCAGCCACGTACACCTGAGCTGGCGGGTTCGAATCCAGCCTCAGGACCCGCCAAACAACAATGACGGCTGCAACCAAAAAATGGCCGGGCGTTGTGGCGGGCGCCTGTAGTCCCAGCTACTTAGGAGGCAGAGGCAAGAGACTAGCTTGAGCCCAGGAATTGGAGGTTGCTATGAGCTGTGATGCCATGGCACTCTATCCAGGGTGACAGCTTGAGGCTCTGTCTCAAAAAAAAAAAAAAAAAAAAAAGAAAACATTCAGA
Organism: Arctocebus calabarensis; assembly: GCA_963573935.1. Taxonomy (NCBI): domain Eukaryota; kingdom Metazoa; phylum Chordata; class Mammalia; order Primates; family Lorisidae; genus Arctocebus; species Arctocebus calabarensis. Next base: position 8,804 of record CAUYON010169959.1, read on the forward strand.
TAAATCCAGGTTATAAGGACTTTGTATAGGGACACATAACTTAAATTTAAAAAATAATACATTTGTTTTGAAAGGAAAAAAGATTCGGTTTGAAGATATGTTCTATATTTAAGGGTAAATAGCCATAACTATGAATAGCCTTTAAAACAGAAATTTGAGTATACTTTTGGGTTAGATATAGGTTAAATGTGATAAAAGACAGATAATGTTGTGACAGAGGCGACATTTCTAAAAAGAATGAGAGGAAACTTAAAGACATGGAAATAAGATGGCAGAAAACCTTTTTTTAAAAAAATACCCATGGGATCCTTGTTTTGTTACCTAAGCAGGGTTATTTGACTATAGAGAGAAATTGTTCCCCAAAGGAAGCAATTTACTTTCAGGTTCGTTAGGCAGACTTTAAGGAAGGACTTAAAGTGAATAGGAATGAGAACATTTTAATTTGGGACACACTATTGAATATTCTGAAATGTTACTACATAGGCCTATATTATAGTATGGTGTATGTGCTAGATATAGGCTTTGTTTTCCATGTAAGACATCTTGGAATACAGTAGGTTCCTACCTTAGAAATGGTACTTTAGGCTTGGTGCTTGTGGCTTAGCGGCTAGTGTGTCAGCCACATACATTAGACACCTCAGGTTCGAACCCAGCCCAGGCCTGCCAAAACAACAGTGACAACTAGCTGGGCGTTGTGGCGGGCACCTGTAGTCCCAGCTACTTGGGAGGCTGAGGGAAGAGAATCGCTTAAGGCAAAGAGTTTGAGGTTGTTGTGAGCTGTGATGCCATGGCACTCTACCGAGGGTGACATAGTGAGACACTATCTAAAAAAAAAAAAGAAAGAAATGGTACATTAAAAGTTAGTTTGTAGGTTGGTATTTGGAACTTAATCATGCCACTAAAATACTATCGTGAAATGTTGAAGAAAATGGTTACTTTTATTATTACTATTTTTAATAATTTTATTGAATCATAATTGTGTACATTGGTGCAATCATAGGGCACGATGTGCTTCTGGTTACTTTTATTAAACTCATAAAATGAACAAGTAAGGACTTTAATCAACAGTGCTAGTGTTTGAAGAGCTAGAACAAAATAACAATATTTGTGTTTTGATATGTATGTCCTAAAATATCAAAATGTATGTATTCAAATGAATATTTCAAGATTTTTTTTAGAAAAGATTCTAGGTTTATTTAAAAAATTAGGGAAACTAAATTTTTTTTTTTTTTGAGACAGAGCCTCAAGCTGTCACCCTGGGTAGAGTGCTGTGGCATCACAGCTCACAGCAACCTCCAATTCCTGGGCTCAAGCGAGTCTCTTGCCTCTGCCTCCCAAGTAGCTGGGACTACAGGCG
>CAUYON010169963.1:0-61867 GCA_963573935.1 Arctocebus calabarensis
GGGAGGCAGAGGCAGGAGACTCGCTTGAGCCCAGGAATTGGAGGTTTCTGTGAGCTGTGATGCCACAGCACTCTATCCAGGGTGACAGCTTGAGGCTCTTCCTAAAAAGAAAAAAAAATTGTCTCCCCCCCCTTATCCAGAAAGAGAAAAAAGTGATGAATGATTAGTCTAAAAGATTATTTTCTTGCTTGGAGAAAAATTTGATTTTTATGTATTGTGGTTTTTATCTTCTCTTTTCCACTTCAGTTAAATGATTTTTTAATTCTTGAATTCTCTCTTTATTAAAATTGAAACAAAATAATCACCAAGGGTCAAATATAATATAAAACATTTTCATTTATAATTGGAAACCCTTAGAATAAATCTGAGGAATTTTAGAGCCAGTTTTGAACTAAATCTGCTTTTAAAACCGGTTTGCTTTTCTTTGTTATATAAATAAATTACTATGTTCTGATGCTACAATCATTCTAAGTTTAATCACTGTACCTTTAACTCATACAGAAAGGCAAGATAAAATTTTAATTTGAAATTAAATTTAAGAAATGCAAATGCCTGGAGTAGGGGTAGAGAATGAATTTTGGAGGAAAGATAATGTAAGTGCTGATTTCCTTTCTTCAGATAGTCTGTTAGAAAACATTTAAAGGAGAAACTTCAAGAATAGATAAGGTGAAAAAAAAAAGAATAGATCAGGTAACCTTTGAACTTAAAAATGACTTAGTTAAGATGTCCAATAATGAACTTTTCAAAGGCAAAGTTTGAAGGCCATAAATTAAAATTCTGTTTAAGACAGGATTTATGCATAGATGGAGTAGGTCAATAAGTCATTTGGGATCTATAACCCATCAAGTCCACAGGTGCAACAAAACACACTCCTTACACCTCTACCCAAGAATATGGCCTTTGAATTTCATGGTAAAAGTCAGATGTCGTCTTAGAGAAGTCAAAGATATCCCCATTTCTATTCATTTATTCAGATTAATATGAAGATACAAATGATTAGGTCACATTGTTTGTGTTTCTAAGGTAAAGTTCAAGTTGTAGTTGAGCCCTTCCTGGGGGGGTGTGTAACATACTCACAATGTGCCCATTAGGTGAGCGCTTACCAATCTCCTCTTCCTCCCCTTACCTTTTTCTCTCCCCTCTCCTACCCCCCCCACTTGAATATACTCGTGTTATTCCGTTGCATAGGTATGTAGTTATTTTTCTATTGATATAGAAAAATACCATATTTCATACTAGTATTGAGTACATTGAATACTTGCATTTCCATTCTTGTGATACTTTACTAAGAAGAATGTGTTTCAACTCCATCCAGGTTAATACAAAAGATGTAATGTCACCATCTTTATTATGACTGAATAATATTTCACGGTATACATATGCCACAGTTTATTAATCCGTTCATGGGTTGATGGGCACTTGGATTGCTTCTTCATCTTGGCAATTGTGTCTACCTGGAAGAAAATTAATTATTATACCACAAGGACATGTGCCTAGAACGTTTATTGCCACTATGCCCATTTTAAATCTCAATTGGTGCCTTTCCTCTACTTGGCTTATATGATAAGTGAGCAGCCAAAGCCTAAAACTAATGTGATACCTGGGAAGAACTTGTCAGAGCAGGGAAGTCAGGGAGTGCAAGGCCATGGGTATAGCCCATCAAGTCCACAGCTGGTCAAAGGCAGGAGCACTGCACAGTTAGAGGCAACCAGGCCCCTGGCATAAAGAGCAGTTGGGTGAAAACCAAGAAGAGAGACCTTAGTCCTCAATCTCTTGGGGCTCTGTTAAAGTTACGTTTAACCAGGGATGACACAACCATTAAAATTATGCTCTGTTAAAATTACATTAATGGGGCTCGTCACCTGTGACTCAACAAGCTAAGGCACCAGCCACATACACCTGAGCTGGCGGGTTCGAATCCAGCCCAGCCCGCCAAACAACAATGACAGCTGGAACCAAAAAATGGCCAGGTGTTGTGGCGGGCACCTGTAGTCCCAGCTACTTGGTAGGCATGGCAAGAGACTCACTTGAGCCCAGGAGTTGGAGGTTGCTGTGAGCTGTGACACCACAGCACTCTACCCAGGGTGACATCTTGAGGGTCTGTCTCAAAAAAAAAAAAAAAAGTTACATTATTGCAATGACACAATTGAAATATTTAGTTACACCTCTTTATCATAGCCCTTCAGTCTGTAATCTCTATTGAAAGGACTGGTTCTATTAATGGTGTTGATTTAAACAAACGTAGTTCATCTGAAGCTTCCAGGCAGAGCAGGTGTGATTTGTTCAGGGTTAACAGACGGACAATCATTTTATGTATGTTCACAAATCACCTACTATGTGCATACTACCATATAGAACATTCTCAAATTTCACCAAAATGTGTTAGGGGCAGGGTAAGGCAGAGGAAGGGAAGGAAATACACTATTTGAATAACAACTACATGACCCCCCAAATTGTGATACAGACAAATAGTTTAAAATGCAGAAGATCAAAAGAATTAGAAATTGGTATGATTAGGAGCAGATTAAAAGCATGGGGGAACTGAGACTCGAAATGAGGCTTTACAGGTGAATAGAACTTGGAGTCGAGAAATAGATATTGCAAGTGCCCTTCTGTGTTTGGGTTATGCAGAAATCCTGATTTCAGATCCTTTGATGGGACGTTAAGTCCACTGGCTGCTTTGAGAGAACAAAACTTTACTGTTAGCTTAAGAAAATGTACAGCAATTGGAAGCTCCTTACATGAATAACTAATGCAAGAAGCACATCTTGTCTCTCTCTTACAGGTGTGTCCGCACAGCTCACCAGCACCCGGCACCGCCTGAACACATCTGTAGGGACACCGTTTTGGATGGCGCCTGAGGTCAGTTAGAGTTTTGAGGGAGACAAATGCAGTGTTGGAGTCTGTCTGACTTTCCTTTTCATGGAAAGTACTCTATCCCCATAAGTGTTTTGGAATAAACCAGGAGAAGAAAACATCAAACTGAGTTATTGAGATGTGAGCTTTTTGGCACGTGTGAGGAGGAACGTGGGCGGTGCTCAGGCTGGAGGCTCTGAATGAATCCAGGAAAGACTGAATGTGCGAATCAGATGAGGTAGAGCGAAATACTTACCAGCTGGATTTTTCATTAAATTTAGTTGTTTAGTACGTGTCTATAGTAATGGCATTTACATTCTCTTTTTAAATTATACTAGAAATAGCCTGAGAACTTCCCAGCCATTGTTAGAGAAGATTCAGGTCCATCCCAAGGGTTCCCAACCTTTTTGGCACCAGGGACCAAGTTCATGGAAGACAGTCTTCTACAGAGGGGTGTGAGGGGGAGAGATGAGATTCTCATAAGGAGGACACAGCCTGGATCCCTCCCAGACACTGTTTATAGTAGGGGTCACACTCCTGTGAGCATCTCATGCCACTGCTGATCTGACAGTGGCGCTCAGGCCGCGAGGTGAGAATGGGAAGCAGCTGTAAATACAGATGCAGCTTTGCTGACCTGCCTACCACTCACCTCGTCTTGTGTGGCCGAGTTCCTAACAGGCCACAGACCTGGACTGGTCACTGCCTGGAGCTTGGGGACCCAGTATTAACCTATGAATTAGGTTCCTATGTTGAGTCACTCTGTCTGGGGCACAAGTCCAACTTCATTGGATTCTTTTTACCTTTACGTTTGGGAAATTGTATAGAAACTGTTGAAAGAGGGAAAAAGTTTTCTAGAATCATATCTTCTCCCCAAGGTCACGATTAATGCCTTTTAGTCTTTTTAATTATGTTTACCATTTATAATGAAAATTTATTTTTATACTCTGCAACCGTCGGGAAAAGCTCTGCTATTTATCTACAATTTTCTAGGGAGCAAAGGGATGCGAGGCAATTTAAACAGTATATTAATACTGCAAAATTTTCTAATTAAATTTGTTTGAGGATTAAATCTAGTATACTGTTTTTATTTGAATACTAATTTAATTATTACTCACAAAAAATGTTAAAATGTAAACTTAATACAACGTATGGAGGGAGGGTAAATTATTTTAAGAAACCTAGAAAAAAAAGAATGGATTAAAAAGCTTTTTAATAGGGAGCACATCTTAGAATAAAAGTAGAAAGTTAATTAAACTAAATTAAAAAAGAGAATCTCAAATGAGAATTATAAAAAAAATTTGCAAAGATGAGACGTTCATAGAAATGTACTTATAATGCCAACTATTGCATTTAGTTCACATATTTTACTAACTAATGTAATAATAACTAATGTTACATACAATAATTATACTATTGCACAAATGATACTCTAACTTTATGGGTTTTGTACATTAATTTATAGTAACACAGTCATTATTGTACACTTGTTTGTTTGTTGTTTAGTAAAAACCCTCCTTAAAATGCAATTACTAAGCCATTTTTCGGATTTTTTTTTTTTTTTTTTTTAGAGACAGAGTCTCACTTTTTGTCACCCTCAGTAGAGTGCTGTGGCGTCACACAGCTCACAGCAACCTCCATCTCCTGGGCTTAGGCCAGTCTCTTGCCTCAGCCCCCTGAGTAGCTGAGACTACACAACGCCCGGCTAGTTTTCTGTTTTAGCAGTTTGGCCGAGGCTGGGTTTGAACCCGCCACTTTCAGTACATGGGGCCAGTGCCCTACTCGATGAGCCACAGGCGCCGCCCTGATGTTATTATTATTAGTAGACCTATGGTACCACAAATAAGCCTTGAAATTCCTTTCCTGCTTAGCAAACTACTGAATATTATAGAAAAGAAGAAAAGGTTCACTGCACTTTTTTCAAGATGTCATATAAATGTGCATTTGAGATTTTGTATTTAGCTCACCTTTCTAACCTTGAAGAAAAATATATTTTGAATCACCAGCTTTCTGTTTAATCAAGATATCACATTTCTAGGAATTAGAAAGGAATAAGGTAAACAAATATAAGTATAGTAATGGCATAAAAGTATTTTAATGTTTTTAGGGCCTTAGGAATGAGATTATTCAAATCAATTATCAGTTGAAAAGTGACATTTTTTTTTTGAGTCAGTTTTATTTTGTCACCCTCGGTAAGAGTGCCAGCAGCAACCTCCAGCTCTTGGGCTTAACCAATTTTCTTCCCTCAGCCTCCCAAGCAGCTGGGACCAAAGGCACCAGCCACAATGCCTGGCTATTTTGTTGTCATTGTTATTGTTGCAGTTTGGCCAGGGCCAATATATTGAACCCACCACCCTCGGTATATGGGTCTGGCGCTCTACTCACTGAGCCAAAGGCACCACCTGAAAGGTAAAATTCTTAATTTGTCATTTTTTAATTAAATTCTTTATCAAAGGTAGTATTTGCTGGTTACACAAAGCCATCCTTCCCAAACTAGATGACATGTGTACCAGGATGAAGGGGACGAGGGAATTAGTGACCACGGGAGGTGATCATACAACTTACAGACAAATCAGAGGACCTTGGAGAATGAAAAAAGGTGCTATTTTTGATTATTCTGGGGCAGCAGGCCTAAAACAAGAATATTTCAGTCAAACCGGGTCATAAACTCACTTGAGCCTATGGGCAGATGTTCTGAGACCACGTGCAAAGCCATAAAATAATGGTATTATCTTGAAGGAACAATTACTAGGGAAAAAAAAGAATGTGGTGGGTCAAAAAACATTATTTTTATGCTACAGAAAACAAATATATATTATATAACAGAAATGTGAATGCATTTTTCAATTTGTAACCACTTTAGAGATGTGATTTCCGTACCATACAATTCACTCATTTAACATGGACCATAAATATTCTGATGTTTATGTATATGCAAAGGGTCATGAAACCATTATCATAATCTAAGCAGAAAACAATCTTGTTCTCCTTAAACGAAAGCCTGTACTCATTTATAGCCCCTCCCCTTCCCCTCCCAAACTCCCTTGCCCTAGGCAACCATTAATCTATTTTCTCTCTCTATGGGTTGGCCTTCTGTGGACATTTTATACAGATGGAATCACACAATATGTGGCCCTTGTGTCTGGCATTTTTTTTGGAAACGGAGTCTCACTATGTCACCCTGGGTAAAGTGCCATGGCTCACAGCAATCTCAAACTCTTGGGAATCGCTCAAGTGAGTCTCCTGTCTCAGCCTCCCAAGTAGCTGGGATTACAGACACCTGCCACAATGCCCAGCTATTTTTTGTCACAGTTGTTATTGTTGTTTAGCTGACCTGGGCTGGATTTGAACTTGCCAGCATCGGTGCAATGTGGCCAGTGCTGTAACCACTGTGCTACGGGCACTGGGCAGGTGTGTCTGGAATCTTTTAGTGTAGTGTTTTCCAGGTTCATCCATGTTGAAGCATGTATCAATACATCAATCCTTTTTACATAACATTCCATTGTATGTATGGAATTAAGCTTGCTTATTCCATCAGTTGATGAACATTTGGGTTTTATTTCCTACTTTTGAGCTAGTATGAATAATGCTGCATGAACATTTGCCACCTGAATTTTTAATGGAAAGCTTGAGATTCTTAAGCTTTCTCTCGGAACATCAGACTATGCACTAATTTCAATAGTTCTCTCTCATGCGATACTAAAAATACTTTGATAGGAAAGGTTGAGAAGCACTGAGTGAGTCACGCTGCCTCTCAGTTGGGAAACGGTTGTCTCCCTGTTTTTCTCTATCTTTATACATATACGCCTATACACAAATGTAGTTTATTTGTGTATTTATGATTAGCCTTCAGGTGCTTAGAAATGGGTTGGTTCCTGGTCTTCTTGTTTATTTGCCCATGAACTTGTCACCCAAGCTAGAGCCAGCACATTATCAATAGCACACATTTGCCTCTGTCTGTTCCTCCATCCTAAATTCTTGCCTCTTCTCTATAGTAACCGTTGTCCTACATGTTGTGTGTATATTTGCCTTCGTTTTATTTTTCAGTCAAACAGATACTTTGCATTTAAACTGTTTCCTGTCATTGCCCTTAGTGTAAGGTAGGAATAAAGATTGATTTATGAAGGAGCCGCCCTTTCTGCACAATGTACATAAATGTTACCAACTGAACTCCAGTTTGCCAATACATGGATTATTAAAATGTGTTAAGCTTGATTTTAAGTGAAATCAAAAATATAAAATATTGTTCCAGATAGGGCCTTAGATTTATTTCACTATATACATCATTTTACAGTACTACACTTAAATGAGCAAACTCTGATCTACCATCATCCCAAAATTATTTCTATTTTTCATATGGATTGTTATTCACAAAATGCAAACTTTTTAGCATGTAGAAAGTGGTTTTTTAAAAAAATATACAGAGTTGAATTTCCTTTTTATGGCTACTGATGTTAACAATTGTCATTCATAGCTCATCTGTTTTTGCATTACCTATGTACCGATAAATTGTGAAGTAATTGATGCAATAACTTTTTTATACAATACTTTGTTACAATGTTGCAAAAACAAATCCCCCTTTTTCTCTTGCCTCTCAGTTACCACCTTTGATTAGTGACATGTTTTTAAACCTGATTGTAGTTTTACAACTTAGGATGTCCCAGAGAAGCTGTTAGTAAGTCTTCATTAATGTTTATTTTTATTCAGTGGGCTTTTCTTTCATTAATGGCTTAAAACATCTACATTCCTCCCAACTTGTTTCATTCCTCCTTTGGGTATCCTTCTTTTCTGGTTGCTGGTAAAGATCAAGGCCATCTAACTAGAGTGCCCTGAAGTTTATTTTTCTTTACTTCCTCCACTTTAAAAATTCCGCAAAGACTGATCTTTCCCCAGGTGAATGTATCTGTCTGTTGTCAAATGTTTACTGAGTGGCAGCCACTGCACAATCTTTACTTAAAAATGTGATCCTGTCCCTTTTCAGTTGGGACCTATTCTTTTCCTCTTTTTGTCCTAAATTGTTCAACATAGTTCTTTTCATGGGCTGCTTTCTTTATATTTGCAAACCTGCTAAGGTATTCACTGTTCTCAGAATAAAAGTAGTACTACTAATGATAATTGTATCTTTTATTCTCCCCCCAAATTACTGCCTTTATCTTTACTTGTAGCTATCAGACTTCACCACTTTAAATACATTGTTCTGAATATTTTGCTATATGCTTGTTGAAGTCACAACTTTGCCCTTTTGGTGTCGTTGTTTTCTACTAGGTGATTGCATGTGAACAGCAATTGGATACCACCTATGATGCCAGGTGTGACACTTGGTCCCTGGGTATCACGGCCATTGAACTTGGCGATGGAGATCCTCCCCTCGCTGACCTGCATCCCATGAGAGCACTCTTTAAAATTCCAAGGTCAGATTGCAGCCCATAGATTTTCCTCCAGCCACAGAGGGTTCATCACGCTCATCACAGAAATATTTAGATATATTCTAACACATTGGGAGCCAAGGGGCCTAGAATATTATACCACTTCTTCCAAGATGCTGTCTTTGTTCAGTAGCTGCATTTCCCTGGTGTAAGTAAAAGACCTTTCTCTTGAGAAGCAGTGTGTCTTTTGCTAGGATTTGAGTTCAGAAAACAGCAGTTCTTCCCACTCTCCTTCCTTTCCTTGGGGAGACAGAGAGGCACCCTAGTCCAACATCAATGCAATAGTGATTTTCTTGGCTTCACCTGCCAATTCACTATTTCATGCTAAGACTTTTCTCTGTTCAAAACGTTAAAATAACAATATTGCTGGGAAAATTATAAGTTAAACTAATTAATGAAACAATAATTTTAAACATGGTAATATTTTGAATATGTCAATATAAACAATACATTTAGAAGAATAACCACTTTGGTGCCATAAAAGCACTTTACTGTCTACGTAGATACAATCCAAGTGTGTGAACAGATTTTCCTTGGCCTATCATGTTATTAACTTCTTTGAACACTATTTTATATATGTGTTGGCTAGCTCTTAGATATTTCAGAAAAGACTGCCTATCTTTCTTGATAGTGTTACTTTTTGAAGACATTCTTAAGAAGTTTTCCTGGCACCTTAATTCTAATGGAATGCTTACACAGAGAGCGTATGAAGGCAGAGAGTGAGGGTATCGTGGGGAGGTAGTATGTTATGGTTAGTCACCATGTTCTCCATTAAACAACCTTCATAGTTCCAATACTTACAAAGCACAGAATCCCATGTATAATCCCTGCAGGGAGAATGGGCTAGCCCTAAAGAAAGAATGCCAATGTGTTGTATTCATTTCCAGATGGATTCATATAATTATATTATTAGAAGACCAAAGCATTTGGATTTGCTTTTATTTTAAACTTGGAATTTACCAGCCTAGCTATATGTCCCAAATTATAATACCTTACGTTGTATCATCCATTATATACTGCTTATTTGGCAAGTGGGAAAACAGGTTATAGAAAAGAGTGTAGACCTTCTCTATACTAAGTACAGGACATTTCTTAAATTTGAGGAAAATAGAAAAAAAAATCTATGTTTTTAAGTTAGCATTGTCAGGCCAGGCATGGTGGCTCACACCTGTAGTCTTAGCTCTCTGGGAGGCTAAGGTGGGTGGATTGTCTGAGTTAAGGAGTTCGAGACCAGCATGAGCAAGAGTGAGACCCCATCTCCACTAAAACAGAAAAACTAGCCAGGCATGGTGGTGGGCACCTGTGTTCCCAGCTACTCGGGAGGCTGAGGCAAGAAGATCACTTGAGCCCAGGAGACTGATGTTGCTGTGAGCTATGATGACACCACAGCACTCTACCCAGGGTGACAGAGTGAGACTCTGCCTCAAAAAAAAACATAATAATTAAAAAAAAAAACTCTCATTGTCATTCATTATATATGATGAGGTGCTGTCATTCCTGGGCCATATTAATTGTGGTTTAAACTACCATATTTATTAGCCTAAAGTTATTACACTTGGTGATGATTCCACATGCAGGAAGGATGGTATCTTTGATATGTATTGTAACTTGGTACTGTGCATATGCAAAGTCATTCAGGAAACTGCCTCATCTTATTATTTCTGCCACCAGTACATCTCTAAAATGGAATTCTGAGAATACTGATAATAGAAATATGTACAACCAGAGATCGGGAAAGCTACCCTTCCTGAGTATTCAGGAATCGTCAAAACTTTGTTAGCCTCAAAGCAAGTCAGTCAATCTTATAAAGGGGAGTTTCCAGGAGGACCCCCCAAAATGAGATTTTTGGAGAAGAGAATTACTTCATTACATGTGCAAATCAGCAATCTTCACATAGTCCTGAGGATTGTGAAGTGATCTGGGGTAGATGAGTGGCCGCACTTTTCTTTAATGAGCCTGTACAAACTGCACATTAATTTCATTATACGCTATTTAAGGAGTAATGCCGAACCGAAGACGGAGTATTTTCCATTCCACTAATGAAAACAAAGAGCCGTTAGAATTAACATAAAGCAGCACTTCAGCCATCTCGGCTACCATGCTTGATCAATGTTGCTTGATTACAGAGTTAGATCAGCCTCTTGTTCAAGTAATGTTCCTTTGTGTTCAACAAATGTGCCCAAAAAGCAAAGATTTGTTCAGCTTAAGATGAAAGGAATTAATAATAAAATTTTAAAGTAGCATTTGGAGCTTTATAACTAGTAATATTTTTCAGTTCCTTGTTTTTGTAACACTTCATAATGCAGAAAAGAATGACAACTCATAAAAGGTGGTCTCCTGTGCCCCGCAGTTAGCTCCCTATTCCAGAAAGGTCATCTCCGTCCTCATGGGGTAGTGCTTAGAAATTTCTGCAGAAATCACAGGAGGAAATCTCCCCCGCCCCAGGTTTCTTTTTTCTTTTTCTTTTTTTTTTTTAAGACAGAGTATCATTATGTCCCCCTCAGTAGAGTGCTGTGGCATCACAACTCCTCAAACTCTTGGGCTTAAGGGATTCTCCTGCCTGAGCCTCCCAAGTAGCTGAGACTACAGGTGCCTGACACAACACCTGGGTATTTTTTTGTTGTGGTTGTCACTGTTGGTTAGCAGGCCCAGGCCGAGTTCAAACCCTCCACCCCTGGTGTATGTGGCCGGCCCCTAACCCCTGAGCTCTGAGCGCTGAGCCTCCAAGACCAAGTTTTCATTGTTTGCATTCTGCTAATTATGTTTTTTTCCTAGGGTTCTTAGGTAAAAACAAGAAGATTTTTTAAATGAAAAAAAAATTAACAGTTGGAAACATGGGGTCATATGTTAGATGCTTTCAGAGAAATAAGAACCTGTCATTTTATATCAGGAATGATTAATATCTAATTTTTCTGGCTTGGAATTAGAAACTGATGGCAATCCTTGAGTGTAACTGACAGATCCTGGTTTGCAGTGATGCGTTAGTCTATCCGACTCTGCCTCTCATTTGGACTGACTGACCATGTACACAATCCAACGCTGATTCTTATTCTTGTAGGAATCCACCCCCCACACTAAGGCAGCCTGAGCTCTGGTCGGCAGAATTCAATGACTTCATCAGCAAGTGAGTAACAAGAGAGGCTTTAAAAACAAAACAACAGAAATCAAAGATACCCTACCCTGCTGCCACGGAACCTCCTATTTCTTCTTTTCCATTATTTGCTTCAAAAGAAGCATTCCTAGTGTCTTCCAAATGTTCAGTTATTCAAATGATGATCTCAGGCTCATTTTTGTTCACTTGTTGGTAGCGATGCTCTTGCAGACGTTTTTTGGCCCGTGGACTTGTTCTCCTGTTCACTGACTTTGGCAGCGATGCCCTCAGCATCTCCCACCTGCTCACCCGGGATCCGTTTAGTTCATTGTTGAAACTTCATTTATCTGCATCACTGATTCTCATTACGATCAGAGGATTTTCACTGCAGTCGATGACTCAGATAATCACATCTATAAAATGTTTTTGTGTTTGAAACTCAGTAACCACTTTCAATTTGGCAAATATTTAGCACACATGAAGTATCTCCAGACGATTAACTCAAAGTCAGCAATTTCTACAAATCTGTCCCCTAAACCTTTGAGCACAATTTTTATCTTCAACAACGAAGGTAAGGGATAACCCAGGGTTGTAAAGGAGAGACGATTGTTAAGATTTGGTGTACCAAACTCTACTCAGAAAATGTAGACAGGGCAAAGAAAGTAAAGAAGCCAGCCATATCCGCACATATGAGCACTAGTTTACCTAGCAAGAATATCTCCTTATTCATCTAAAAGTGTTTATCAACCTTTTTTTATCTCAGGGCACACTTGAACCTGCCTGTTAAACTTGCATGGCATGCTTAAATTATGTTGATCAAAAAAAAAAAAAGTTAAAAAATATATATACTTACTGTGCTTTGAACTCCTTTCAAAAATAATTTAATTAATGCTCTTTAAAAATGTTCACAAGCACACCTGAGATCCTCTCACAGCACACCAGTTGAAAATCACTGGACTAGCCCAAACAGAGGTTCAATCCTTCTCAAACATGTACACAGGGCAGCCGTCCCATCACTACTTAAACCTTACTGCTAAGAATAACCGGACTGCCCAGTGCAACCCACTGGGCACTTCAGAAAAGGTCTTCCTTACTCTTCCCCGAAATCCATTTCTCTCTTGATTCCACCAACCACACCTAGGAATGCTTTCCCCTTCTGAGCAAGAAAATGAGTCGAATTCCTCTTCCAAATATTTGAAGATAGCTAGCACAGCGGATTAAATGTCTTATGTGTTCAAATGTTTTTTCAGGGGCTATCACTAGCTTTATCCTTTCTCATGAATGAGGCCCGGTGGAACCCATTGAGAGGTGTGACACGCGTTCGTGTGTCTAACACACATCCTCAGAAAACACTTACTGACATGGAATTGAAACATCCTCAGCCAGATTCGCCTTCTCAAATGCGTAGCTGTTTTATCACCTAAAAGGAAATAGGTCAATTGGGAGGTCTTTAACAGCATTCCTGAAGAAGGAAACGGAAAAGTTTGTTTTAATTTTAGATAAGCATTCAAACCCTAATGATTTCATCGTCATTTATCTTTAGCTACCGACTTGTAAAGGAGACTTTGCAGTGGAGACAGTTTAATTATCACTCTGTGACACTGCTTGCTGGGAGACGCGGGAAGTGGTATTTAGTTGAAAGCTGGTGTCACTACAGGCTGATCACAAACATTCATTTCATCCCATTGTAGTTGAATATTTCTGAGATGGGCTTGGGCTGAGTATGTATGGGAATCATTGCTCTCTTATGAGAGTCATTCTTTAGGAATAGAAAGAATGGTTTCAACACTCGCTTATCTAACAACCGCATGTTCTTTTTTGCCTGTGCAGGTGCTTGACCAAAGATTATGAAAAGCGCCCGACAGTGGCTGATCTCTTACAGCATAAATTCATTACTCAGATTGAGGGCAAAGATGTGATGTTGCAGAAACAACTAATGGAATTCATTGATATTCATCAGTGCATGGGAGGCACAGAAAAAGCCAGGTAATCAAATTATACCCTGACTTCAAAAGGCTAAAGGTTACCTAAAGGCAGTTTTACAGTGCAATCGTTAAGGTGAAAAAAAAGAACTCATTTAAGTTTCCTAGTTGTGATTTGAAGGTAATGGGATGCTTGCGTGAAAAGTGAATCTCACACGTTGAGTTATGTCCCAATAATTGGTAAAATTATTGGCAGCTTGGTTTAAAAAACTTCATCAGAACAAAGAACATGAACTTCTATTGCTCATACATTAAGTAAGATATTTTAGATTTGGGATTTAAAAAGGAATATGAAACTCGAAATAATTTTTTGATACCATTATTGTTGGTGTTGTATTTTCCCTGGTTAAATTATATGTAAAAATCATTTTTAGGGCAGCGCCTGTGGCTCAAGCAGTAGGGTGCCAGCTCCATATACTGGAGGTCGCAGGTTCAAACCCAGCCCCAGCCAAAAACTGCAACAACAACAGCATTTGAGTTTTTTTTTTTTTTTTTTTTTTAGAGACAGAGTCT
The DNA here is from genome assembly GCA_963573935.1 of Arctocebus calabarensis. NCBI lineage: Eukaryota > Metazoa > Chordata > Mammalia > Primates > Lorisidae > Arctocebus > Arctocebus calabarensis. Next base: position 13,866 of record CAUYON010169963.1, read on the forward strand.
CACTTTATCTGGGTAGAGTGCCGTGGCGTCACACTGCTCACAGCAACCTCCAGCTCTTGGGCTTAAGCGATTCTCTTGCCTCAGCCTCCCTAGTAGCTGAGACTACAGGCGCCCGCCACAGCGCCCGGCTATTTTTGTTTTGTTTTGTTTTGCAGTTCGGCCGAGGCTGGGCTTGAACCCGCCACCTTCGGTATATGGGGCCGGCGCCCTACTCGCTGAACCACAGGAGCCGCCCAGCATTTGAGTTTTTAATTATGTATGTTTATTATGTTTATTATACATGTTATATATGTTTATTTTAGGAAATTTAGAAGATACAAAGAAATATACACAAAATTAATAAAGTATAACATTTTAATTTAGATATACATTTTTAAAACAAAATTGGAATATTTGTATATATTCTGGAGCCTGTCTTCTTTCACTAAATAGTAATATCTTTACTATTAAATGTCTTTAAATGTCCTTCTACCATAAATTTTTTAACAGGCGGATAACATTCCCTTGTTTATTTGGTGATTGATTTAAATAACCCTTTATTATTGGACATTTCAAGTGTTACAAATTGTTTTTACTCTAACAAGTAACAATGTAATGAGCAGAGTTATACACAAATCTCATATTGTTTCCTTAAGATGAATTCCTATAGATGGTACTAACTCCACGTGTAGCCTTTTGTCATTTAAATTTATTCTTGAGAATCCTATAAGTTTCATCTCAGGAACATATTATTATGTAGGGAGTTGGGAGAAGCGGGTAGACTATAGGACATGACTTAATTGAATTCTTATTGCAAATTTATATATTTAATTTCTATATGTTTAACGCCTGCTATGTGCCAGACATTGCTTAAGGAATATATATAATCTTGTATGATTTCACCACGAAACTCTGCAGAAAATATTTTACTACAGCATTTTCATAGCAGAGAAGAATTGAAGGTTCCAGAGTTTAATTAAGCTGCACAGCTACTGAATGACTTAGCAGGGGTTCAAATCCTGATCCCAAAGCCCAAGCTTTATTCACAGGAGTAAGTGGCAACAACCTCATACTCCCCCAAACAATCGACCAACAAACAAAATAAGCAGGAATTGAGATGTACCAACATCGTATAGGGTATCCAATGACAAGAACTAGGAAGGGTCTGAGATTTTACCCTACTTGCGAGCTACCAACTTGGCCTACCGCAATTTTACGAATGCTGGCAGAAGACACAAGATTCATGAATCAGAGACAAAGGACTCTATTGCTCATAGCCAAGCTGGCAGCACAAGCTTTACATTTCCAGTGGCTGTTTTTGCCCCCCGAGTCTTAGGGAAGATGTGGAAAGCCTTAGAAAGATGTAGCATGCACCGTGGGCTTGCTGTGTATAGCTGGGGAACACTGATCTTGGGAAACTCCAGGCTTGTACAGGAGCTGCTAGCGTCCTTGCTTACATTTTGCCTTGGAGAAGAAGTTGTCTTCACCATTCTGAAAACCAAAAAAAAATGTCCATTTGTCCTAAAAGGAGACAATATTTTTAAGTTATTAGGCTGTTTGCAATCCAGACATCATGGAAAATATAATCTGGAAAAAGCTAAATACAAGACATGCTGAAAAGTGAGACTCATGGAGAATTAATTGTCTCCCAACCTTTAAACATTTTAAGAATGACTGAACTACACAACATTTACATTCTAACCTGGTACTACTCTAAGTTTCAGTTTAAAGAAATTGTTGAAAATTACTGCATATTAAACACCACGTGAGGCTCAATACTTCTGATTCTGAATCACAGTATACACTCCCGTTCATACTTTTAAGAATTCAGAACATGATTTTAATATAAGAACTTGTGCCTTACTTATTTAGGAAAAATTTTCAGTCATTATTCTTTTAAATATTGATTCTCTGTTATTCTTTTTATTTTTCACTCATGAGAGATAAATGTTGGAACTTCCTAATTTACTTTACGTGGCTTCTAATTTCTCTTTCATGTTTGTTACACATTTATCACCCTGCTAGGTTCTGGGTGAATTCTTCAGAATTGTTTTCCAGTTCACTAATTCTCTCTTAGAACGTGGTCTAGTCTAGAAGTTATCCTATATATTAATTTCTTAATGCTGATGTCTTTATCAATACCTATACTTTTTACTTCTAGCATTTGTCCAAATGTTTTTGTTTTTGTTTGTTTGGCAGTTTTGGGCCGGGGCTGGGTTTGAACCTGCCACCTCCGGCATATGGGGCCAGCGCCCTACTCCTTTGAGCCACAGGCGCTGCCCTGTCCAAATGTTTTTTAACCATTTGTTGTTTCTTCACAGCTGACTTTTTATATCTGGTTATTTGAACTGACTATTCATATCTAGCTATTTTCCATATGTGTGTTTGTAAGTTTAATTCTGGCTTTTTTTTCTCTTTGATCTTAAACATACTTTTTAACAGTTACTTTCAGTTTTGCATTTCAACACGGGTGAATTGTCCTGATTATTGAGTTCATTTGTTTAATACATAGTTTCCTTCAATGGTTCTGAGAGTTAGTTTGCTCTTCCATCTTGAATGGGAAGTCTTCGTCTTGCATTTCCTTTCTCTCTGCATTCTCTTCCACTTCAGACGCTTGGCCTTTGCCGTATTCTGACTTCAAGATTCCCTCATCCAAAGCCTTTTTGCCACCATGACTTGATCACAGATCTGGTCACTGAGTCTGAGGAAAGCAGAACTCGCGTCTCTGTTCTATCCCATAATCCCAAGCAACTGGCTCCATGTAAAGGAAGAAGGTTCAGATTTTTTTCAATCCTCTTTTCCAGACAAGGGGCCCCCACATGCAGCCCCCTTTTTTCTATCGGGTCAGCAGTCTGTTCTTGGCTCTTGCTGTGGTCTTGGCTGAAGAATAGCCAAATACACCAATAATAAAGCAAGCAAGAAGTGAAGGTTATTCAGCAAAGTCAAGTCCATTTGCCCCAGACAGGAAACATCTCCCTGTCACCACAGGAGGCCTCAATTGTGATCTAGAGGCATGTTTTCTAGGGTTTGTGCTGGGCCCGCCTCATTATGTGTGGTTCAAACATCACCATCAAACCACTTTGATGGAGAGTTGAGCGTTACATAACCTGAGTCTTAATGCACAAGTGGATCTCCTATGAGCCTTCCTGAAAGCCCGCTGAGTAGGGCAAACCTCAGTGCAGAGTTAAGCTAATAACATGCTAAGTAGCCTTAGCTTACTCCAGGTCATCTTCCAGACCCCATGGCACCTGCCCTGCTTGGCCCACCAGCTGGGGGAATTCCTTGCATTCTTTTCCAGTTGCCATGCTAAGTCCTAATTGGCAGGGTACTCCTTCTTCCCCCAGGTATGACAATTGCTCAGGGTGGCACCAAAGTGAGGCACCCACTTTGTCCCCAGGACAGCTGGAGATCCCTCACTATCTACCTAACGTCTCTGCCAAGCATAGGTCAGGGCCTTTGTTATAAGTGAGATATGTTGGTTTCTTTACCTTCCAGGACTCTCCTGCCTACTTTTGGTGCTGACTTTGAGTCAGCCTATAGTATCTGCCCTGTTGCCGGATGTTTATCTAATCTGTTAGGTCCACTGCAATGCTTATCTTATTTCAGAGAATGTCTTTGTTTTTTAAATTGTATTTAAACATTTTTTAAAATATTTTATTTTTTTTTATGTTGTATATTTGAAGGATGTAGAAGTGGAGTGTGAATCACTTACCTATAATACCCTCTTGACCACAAATCTTAGTCCACAATCAAAGGAGAAGGGACAAATTTTCCTGCTCTCAACATTCATCATATACTAGCTCCAAAGTGTAAGATGTATTTAGGCTATAGAAAAAAAGGCTTAGGTATGCCACAGGCAACACACTGAGCAAAAGGAGTCTTCTTGAAGATCATGAAAATGATCTGATTTGTCACCTTCGCTGAGATTAGCAAAATTGATTTAAAAATATCCACATAGCTAACTCATAGCTGTCATTTATTTTGTACATGATATTATCCTTTACAATTTAAATTTAGCTATGTGGATGGCAGGATGATTCTCTAAAAATTTAAGGTTTAGCTTTAAAGAAAACTATTGTAATATAAATTGAATGCAAACTGAGTACCTTAAAATTCCAAATTTGGAGTTTGAAGAGCAGGACATTGTTGGGAGATACTATGTAATGGATACAAGAACTTTCTTCTATAAGTCAAAGCTTAAATTCAACAAATGACTCTTGTAACTTATTCAGCTATCCTGAGGAATGAAGACATTTGTGTATACAAAAACTGCTTCTATTAATGGAAGTAAATGACAAACTTCATAAATTTGGGAAGGAGGCTGGGCACAGTGGCTCAAACCTGTAATTCTAGCACTCTGGGAGGCCAAGGCAGGTAAATTTTCTTGAGCTTAGGAGTTTGAGGCCAACTTGAGCAAAAGCAAGACTTTGTCTTTACTAAAATACAAAAACTAGCCAGGTGTGGTGGGCACCTATAGTCCCTGTTACTTAGGAGGCTGAGGCAAGAGACTTGGGTTGCTGTGAGCTACAGTGACACCATGGCACTCTATTTGTGACAACAGAATGAGACTCTGTCTCAAAAAATAAAAAATTAAATTTGGGAGGAGAGTTTTATTTCTCATAAAATATTGTAGCCAACAGCCTGTGAAGCAGAACCTCTTTCCAGAAGCCAAAAACACAAACTTTGAGGGAGGAATGATGGGAACAGGAATTGATGCTGAGTGGGGTGACCAAATATACACATTTAACAAGCTACAGGCGGAGTCATGAATATTTATGGGAGGAGAAACATACATATGCTCAATCAACCTATATACCCCTTTATGGGCTCAGTGATTAGAAAATGACAGCCTTCTAATGTGCAAAAGTGAGGTAGAGGACATGAAAAACCCTCTCTGTGTGTGTACTCCATAAACTGGTTAAAACCACTCAATGGTTGGTGGTGTCTGAAAGAATGCAGCCAATTGCAGGGATGCACGTGCAAATAGGTCATGAGATTGGTTTTTGTTTAGCCCTTAGGAAATAAAGCCGATGGCCATTAGCCAGGGAGGAGTATAATGAGGTGGGTCTGACCTCCCATCCTGTCATGGCCAGGAACTCAGTTTTTAAGGTTTCTATGGGTTCCCCTTGGCCAAGAGGGGTACCGTTTATTCAAGGGGGAAGGGGTACTTAGGATTGATTTGAGTTCACACTTTTACAATACACTCCTCAAAAATTACAATACACTCCTCAAAAAAAGGGAAGGCATTTTTCACAGGAGTTAAAATTGACAAAGTTAAAGTACAGACTGAATCAGGAGAAACTTGAATTGTAAAATGTCTTGAAAGAAAATGCTACTTTCAATTCCAATATTTTAAAATATCCAACCATCTAATGGAAATAGATAAATGCCATTTTTAATTGAAATGTACTATTCAGCATTCTTGAATAAAAGCAATACAACCCAACTTAATAAGGAAAGTAATTTACTGAGAAATGCTGGCTGGAGAATGGAGCAGAAGGCAGAGAGCCAGGCTTAGGTATGAATGGAGGAAGCAGGGGGCTTCAGAGTCCTTCCTGAAATAACCTTCTACAGGCTGCCACTGAGACATACTCACCTGCCCTACTAGCTCCTGCAGCAACACTGGTGTCTTGAATGTCACGGCCACCTCCAATATTTATAAACTGACTTTGAGCTTTGGGTCACTCCCCTGGAATCCTAAAGTGACATCCTGGACCACCTAATTCCCCAGGCGTAGGTAATAGGTCCTTGCTCTAGGTCAGTGATTCTCAACCAGTGTGCCATGCAAGAGAAGTTCAAAGCACAGGAAGTATATTCTTTTTTTACTCTTTTTTTGACCAACATAAGTGTGCCACAGATGTTAAATTATAGGTTCATGTGTGTCATGAGATTTTTTTTTTCTTAAAGGTTGAAAACCACTGCTCTAGGCGAAAGCAGGAGATGTGAGACCCTGGGTCCCATCTCACTTCCAGTTTCTATATGAGAGGCAGAGTCCTACCTCCCTACCATTATGAGATTTCTCCTCACATCAGAAGGACATTTTTGAGCTGCTGAAGCAATGGATGGATACCATTATATGGAATATTGAAACTTAAGAAGGGTCCTAACATGTTTTCTTTTCAATGTCATGAACATTGACCTAAAAATATTATTTAAGCTATGATATACATTCCTTGTAAATAAAGGAAAAAAATCTAGCTAGCCTGGCATCTACTTGAATGATAACCTATTCCAAATTAAAACTTACTTTTATGGTAGTTATGTTATTAATATGTTACTCTTATAAATTTCTTTTGTATTTTCTATGGAAAGCAAAATAACGTTAATATTTGACTTGATACCCTCAATATGCTAGAGGTGATTAACTTTGATTTTTATAAATTATTTCACTATGCATATAATTTCATAGGGGCAATAAGGGCTTAGTAGTTCAAGCACTGTTGTTTATAGAACAAAAATATTGGCTGTTTTTGTGGTGTAGTCACAATCAGTCCTCTTGTCTCAGCACATAGGGGTTTCAGGCCAGAATAAAGGTACCTTTGAGACATCTCTCAAAGGACTAACAAATGAAAAACAAACTAAAAAATTGATTAACCATTCAGTGTTAAAAGTGCCTGGCTCAAGTTGTCAGTTCTTTGTTAGATGTGGGACATAATGCAATGAAAATTAGCTCCTCTAGGATTTTGATTTTACAAAACAGAACAATAAAAGGAGGAAGCAGAAAAATCAATAGAAAGGAATAATAGAGTTCTTTCAGTGTAATACAATACATAACTCCATTTTACCTTCCATTTTCCAGGCGAGATAATTTTTCTCTAATGACTGTGACTATGTCATGGTGAGACTTATTCACTTTTTGGAACATTTACCCCCTTTCCTTAACACATAGGATTTTAAAAATGACATCCCCACTGCTCTTCTAATAGCCACGTTTTCAATTCCCATCTCCGCATGACTGTTTAACAGTTCAGACTCAACTTGTTCAAAATTGAACTTAGGCTATTTCACCCAGATTTGTTCTTTGTCCCCTTTCTTATTAAGGACACCACCACTCATTTAATTATGCCAACCAGAAATGTAGGGATGATGGTGATGTATTCCTGTGTCCCCCTCTCTGTCTTTAGTCCAAAGCAAGACTAAATTTCTTATGCCCCTACTTAACCTACTACTAGTTATGATATAATCTTTGCTACCACAGTAATCGTAAATTGAGGCAGACACTTCACATTTCCCTTCCTTTATGATCTCACAGCACTTTGTTCATATTTTAGCCAGACATACCTGGAATCAAGTCTCCATCCTGCCATGTTTTGGTCTTGCCACGTACCAGTTTTGCAACTCTTTGCAAATTTCTGAACCTTTTAGACCCAGTTTTACCTTACTTCTGAAATGAGGTCACCAGTAACACCTACCTAGTAAAGGTGTGAGTGCAAGTGAAAAAACACCTAAAAAGCACGAAACATCTGAGCAATGTTAGTAATGATCATCATCGTATGGACAGTTACATGTATATGTATTTCACGAACCTCTGAGTCTAGTACTTTGTATGTAGTAAGTGTTCAATAAATGTACTATCCTTTATTTTGGATTGAATAATTTGAATGAGATCTGGAAAAGAAAGCCTTGATTTGGCTTTATATATTCAATAGACAGAAATAGTAGTACATGTAGCTATTTATTACTTTACAAAAAAATTGGAAGAACAATTAACATGTTTTTTTTTCCCATCAGAAGAGTTTAAAATTTTTTCCAAGGAAACCTCTTTTAATAGTTGTTATTTATAGTTCTCTTGATGAATTGGAGGCATAAGCAAAAGTAGGACTTAGAAAAAAAAAAGTTTACTTGTATATCTCATTTCTTCCTTAATGCATCTCTATGAAGTTGCATGATATAGATTACAGGTCTTCTAGGATAGCACCACTGAGACCCAGTGAGCTACTGCAGAACTAGGACTGATACTGTGTCTCTCACTTTTATCTCTTTGCTTTTTTTTGAAATTTGGTTATTCCTGGGGCAGAATAATTTATCTGATAACAGGGGGTAAGTCATATGTCCTAGAGGTGTTTTGCTGGTTAAAGTTAGGGATTAATGGATTTATACATGCCTGTATCTCAGACCTCTTAATAACATTTGTACATTGTTAGGGTGGGAACTTTCAGCAGGGGCTGAGAATGAATTTTTGACACAAAGATTAGGATAGAGGCTCGGCGCCTGTGGCTCAACGGGCTAAGGCGCCAGCCACGTACACCTGAGCTGGCAGGTTCGAATCCAGCCCGGCCCCACCAAACAACAATGACGGCTGCAACCAAAAAATGGCCGGGCGTTATGGTGGGTGCCTGTAGTCCCACCTACTTGGGAGGCAGAGGCAGGAGACTCGCTTGAACCCAGGAATTGGAGGTTGCTGTGAGCTGTGATGCCACAGCACTCTATCTAGGGTGATATCTTGGCTCTGTCTCAAAAAAAAAAAAAGAAAAAAAAAGATTAGGATAGAAAGAAGTAAAAAGTATATTTTACTTTCCAAAGTGAGAAAAGAGCATGGTACAAGAGAAAGAAAGAAGTGCTGGTGTTGAGTGTAAAGGGTTTAGAGGTAAAAAGGAGAAGAAAAAAATAGTCATTGCTTCCAGCCAATATCAGAAGACAGCTGTGAAGCAGCTGCATATTTTTTCCTTCCCCCCCCCCCTTTTCTCTGTGAGGCTGTTTTTGTCAAGGTCTTTGGAATGTGGCTAGTGGGAGCTGAGTTGGAGCAGCATCATGCTCCTTCTGTCTGCTCAGTTCTTTTCAAGTGCTGGAAAAACAAACTCTGAAAGAAGCCACTTGTGTTTAATCTTAAAGACAATGAGTTAAGCCAAGGTGGCTGATGTACTAGGAGTTTTTGCTTCAAAAGGGCAATTATGCTCTGAGAGCTTACACTTCTTTTTTTCTTTCTGATAGTTTTCTTTTCTCTGTTTATTAACAATGCTGTCCTTTCACACTTGATTCTCTAACTTAGATAGAGATGCTGGCTCTTACAATGGAATATTTATTTTTTTTCCTATCTGGGGGCTCATTATCTTTGTTGTTCTAACAACTGAGCTAACACAGTTACCCACATGTTCCCACTTTGTCTTTGCCCATTTCAGTCTATCCTTCTTCTCTGATGGTAGCAGACTGAGGTTTCTGCTTTGAAATATACCTTGGTCTTCTCTGCTACTTAATTATTTTGAAGGAATAATGGATTTTATTTATAAAAGTGATCGTTGCTTGTTATTTAAAATAATCTAATCAATACGAGCGGCGCCTGTGGCTCATTGAGTAGGGCGCCAGTCTCATGTACCGAAGGTGGCGGGCTCAAACCCGGCCTCTGCTGAACTGCAAAACAGAAAAATAGCTGGGCGTTGTGGCGGGTGCCTGTAGTCCCAGCTACTCGGGAGGCTGAGGCAAGAGAATCGCTTAAGCCCAAGAGCTGGAGGTTGCTGTGAGCAGTGTGACGCCATGGCACTCTACCCAGGGCGATAAAGTGAGACTGTCTCTACAAAAAAAAAAAAAAGCTTGAAGAGCAAGAGTTGAAAAAAGAAAGAAAGAAAGAAAAAAGAAAAGAAAAAAGAGAAAGGAGAGGGGGTGCAAAAAAGGGAATATTGACAAAAGAAGAGAGGAAAAGATAGAGGGAGACAGGAGCAATATAGGTGTACAGTAGGGTACTTTGACCCAACCTCAGAAACCCCCAACCTCTGGGGTGCTGGGTTAGATGGTTCCCTTGAGGTCAGCAGCTCTTTGCTAACTTATTCAGACACAGTACCCTCCCTCCAACAAGTAGAGAGGAAAGAGAAAAATGCTATAAATTAAACCAAAACAAACAAATGGAAAACTTTATGGGTTAAAATTGGGGAAAAAACAACAAATAATAGGAGTAGAAACACTAGCAACAGTGAAGTTGTAATTGTTAAAAAAGGCAACAATGGACATTTATATTTAAACTAGAAAAAATGACAAAAGAAGAGGAGAAAAAAAGAAAACAAAAATCTATAGGGAAAATGATGAAATTAAAAAAAAAAAGCAAAGCAGTATATATATCTTCCTAAATATTGTCTGGGCAACAGGTAATCTTTGGGGGGTATGAGATGTTAATCACAATGCTGATATGGCTGTATGAGATGGAGACTGGGGGCTTCTGCTGATTTCTCAAACTCCACAGGGTGGATAGCCTAAATCTCTCCTCAACCCACTTAAAAGGCATTTTAAATTGCTAGCCTTGGCCAAGCAGAAGCTTTCCCAGGAAAGCACTTGTGGCTGGGATCACTCCTGAAGTGGCTATCTACTTATTCAGTGTGTCAAAACTGGTCTCACTCTATACCTCTAAGGGCCAAGACTGTAAGCTGTCTCAGTCCCTGCCTTTAGGCTGCTCAGTCACTAGATTACTTGCTCCTGCCTGATCCTTGCTCTGCAACCCCGAGGGCGGAGTTTGCCAGAGCAGTTCTCCCACAATGGGTCCGCACACTCACAGCTGAACACTATTAGCTCTGTCTGGCTCAGCAGCTCAGTCTGGGGCCCTAGACAACATTTAAAGTCCTCCGCACTCTTGCCCAAGCTCTCCCAAGTTAGTTTGACTGAGGGACAAGTCCAAAAAAACCAAAAGAGTTCACAGGTATAGCCTTTCCAGTTTGTAATCTCACTGTTGCTATACTTAAAGCCACTGGCAAGATTTGACTGAATGAACACATGCAAACACTTGCCTATTCTCCACTGCTTTTGTCCTCCTCATGGGGTCCAGAAGTATCCAGCTGATTCCCTATGTCCCAAAAGGGATGTTATGGGCAAATTCCACCAGCCTGAGATGCCTGGAGTCTTCTCTCCCCAGACTCACCATGCCCAGTTCCAAGGAAGCTGTTACTCAGCCGCCATTTTGTTCCTCCTCTATGGTTAAATAATATTTTCAAAGTTTATGTACAAGATGTGTGGCAACTTTAAAGTACATCTCAATTAGTGACATTGAAATGTATATCTTCCATGTCAGTCAAGGACTTCAAGATTAATATATTTATAGTAAAATATTGACAGTATTTAACTGTATTTGTAAACTACTGTTAAAACCTAACATTTCATGGGAGAATTAAATGTTCCAAAGTCTGTACTAAATTAACTTTTTAACTTTTTGTCGTTCTAGTATTTTCTTCTTTAAATTTCTCTCTGGGTTAATGACTCAAGAAATAATATAATAGTATAATATATTCAGAAGTTTATTCTCAAAAAGTATATTATGTTTTGATTTGTAACATTGATGTTATTTGTCAGCTTTTATAAATTTGTCATTTGTTGTTTTTGCTCTTTTTTCTACAAATATTTTGTTCATGCAAAATTTTGTACAGTAATGTTGTATTCTTTTGTTAAAGAGACTCAAATGTATAAGCTTCAATTTCTCCAAACTAGGATTCATCCCCATTTATCCATGTCAAAAGAAAATCTCTTTAATTCTTTCAGAGGAAATAAAAAATATCTTTAAAATGAAACTGAAGTTATGGCTTTGGGCCTTTATGAAATGGATTAATTTAGTTTTACAAAATAACTTCAATTTTGAGTTCTGAAAATGTTTAATAGTTTATGTAGTTTTCTAGAATATAATTCTTAGCAACATCATACTAAACGGAAAGTAAACACGAAACCTCCCTACACTTGTGCAAGAGATTTTAGTCCTTTCATTAAAGCACATAAAGCCTGCTATATTCATAATAGCTAAGTCATGGAAGAAGCCCAACTGCCCATTGATCCATGAATGGATTAATAAATTGTAGTACATGTACACCAGGGAATATTATGCAGCCTTAAAGAAAGATGGAGACTTCACCTCTTTCATGTTTACATGGATGGAGCTGGAACACATTCTTCTTAGCAAAGTATCTCAAGAATGGAAGAAAAAGTATCCAATGTACTCAGCCCTACTATGAAACTAATTTATAGCTTTCACATGAAGGCTATAACCCAATTGTAGCACAAGAATATGGGTCAAGGGGCAAGGGAGGGGAGGGAAGAGGGGAGAGAATGGAGAGAGGGTAAATGGTGGGATCACACTTATGGTGCATCTTAGGAGGGTACAGGTGAAACTTACTAAATACAGAATACAAATGTTTTCATATAATAAACAAGAAAATCCCATGAAGGTTATGTCAAACAGTTGGACGAAAATATTTCAGACTGTATATGAAGCCAGCACATTGTACCCCATGATTGCATTAACATACACAGCTATGATTTAATAATAATAAAAAAAGCCTGTTATATGTTACCATATGAAGCTCCATAATTAGGACTGGCAATTATTAACTTAGAAATTATGGGAATTTATTCAAGTTTCATAATTTTGATCATAAGATTTTTTCTCAGATCATCATCTGTAATGTTTTAAAGTATATGAAATTCCTGAGAAATCAAATGAAATGGAATTTTGTATTGAAAATAAAACAGAATATTATCAAATCAGTTTTTCTTGTGAGTTCTGTGATGATGATCCTCCCTTGGATTAGATATTTTTCCACTTTGATCTGCTAAGTATCTTATTATATTTCACACAAAAAGAGCATTAGTCAAACTTTAAAGCTTTTCTTTAGCTCATTTGTCATTTTTTTAATTGTGTTTATGTTTGTTGCAATACTACACAGAGTAAATATTTTTCAATTAAGAAAATCTTTTTTTTTTTTCTCTTTGCAGTTTTTGGCCAGGGCTAGATTTGAAACCACCACTTCCAGCATATAGGGCCAGCACCGTACTTTTTTGAGCCACAGGTGCCACCCCAATTAGGAAAATCTTCATATTCATATAATAAAGTAAGCAACTTGAAATTTATGGGTTCAAGTGGAAGTATTTGTTATTCAAAAGGTGATTAAATCTTGATTTTTACTTCTTGGTAAATTATGTTTAAGTAAAGGATGTATTTAGAGATACAGTCTTAAGATCTATTAGTTAATAATGAGAAACAGGTATACTGCCCATGTACACATGTGATCCTGTTCTCTCTCTCTTTTTAATCAAGGATGATAGATTTCCTTTATGATCAAAAAATACACATTCATTAAAGGCTTGGTCAATGGCAAAGGGCCTAGTGTTTGTAGAAAAAATATTTTTTAAGTGTGACTCAGATCCATAGGCGTGGGCTCATTAGCACAATGTTCTAACTAATTAAACTAATGACTTTCAAAATAATGACAATTCCTAAGTTTGAAAGAGTACATTTTCTGTTTAACTTGGCTTGTTAAAACAGATGCAGACTATTAAGCAAAGATGTCAAAAAGATGTTAAACACTTCCTGAAATCACAGTGACAATATGGAGAAAGAACTGTCTTTCTCTCATTTTCTCCTCTTACATGTTCATAAATGCAGATAATGTCATAAATTAACATTTAGTGGCCAAGTGTTGATAGTAATAATAAAAGTAAAAGGTTATGGATGATTCACAAAATAAGGAAAATAGAGATTAGAAATGCTGTATATTGCTAAAACCCTATGTATGGATGTTCACAAATAATAATAATAATAATAATAATGCCTTAAGAAATCTCACACATTTGAAATGTTCACTGTTAAATGAATCATAGATCAAGTCAATGTAATATCACTACATTTAGTATTGGGAGATAAATCTGAATTTAGCAATTAATTTTGGGGGGTCACTGACCATTTTGGTAATCCTAATAATTGAAAACATCCTTTACAAGTCAATAAAAGGGCACAAGGTGAGAACTGTAGTAAGTGCCTAAAACTCTGTAAAGGCACAGGCCTAGTTAAAAATGATAATAATCAGCCACTGTTCCCCAATTTTCTTTACTATGATTGCTACTCTGGAGAAACATAGCTGGTAGTAATAAAGATTCTTAACTTCCTCCATTAATAATATCATCATTTTGAAAGCTAAAAGTATTTTCAGAACTATCTTCCAGGCACCATGTTCCAGTGGATTGGCTGACTCACAGAGACTGGTGGCCCATCCATACCAAGAAACTGACTGAACTGGTCTTCTTACCTCCCTTCTAAGAACCAAATAAGCAAAGAAGACACTCTCCATACACCTATGTTTAGACCCTGAGCCAGGCCAACTAGCAGATCAAATTGCCAAGCCTTTTCCATGCCAAACTGTATTTAAAAATTTGCTCCTGAATTTTTGGGGAGATGGATTTGAGAAATACCTCCATCTCCTTACATGGTGTCTGGGATATTACACCATTTCTCTGCTCTAATAGCTGCTGTCTCAGTGTATTGGCTTCCTCTTGAGCAGCAGACAATGAATCTACTTGATCAGTAAGAAAATGAGGGCTCTCTGGGATTGCTTTTGTGTGTGTGGGCACAGGCTCAAGATTCCACAGCCTCTCATAGGGGAGAAACGGCAGAATTAGAGAAGTACCCTAGAAGCTGCTCAGTCTTTGGATTAGGTCCATTTCTGGTGTCATCCTTACTTGTGGTACACTTTTTAAAATTTCAAATTAATATGAGAGTACAAATTTTTAGGTTATATTGATCTCATTTCCAGAGTAAAGTTCCAGATGTAAAAGAGCCCCTCACCCAGGGAGGGTGTTATAGGCCCTCACAATGTGCACATCAGGTGAGATTTTGCCTCATGCCTTCCTTCCTTCAGAAAATAATCCTCCCCTATCCCCTTCCCCCTTCCACTTCCTTCTGCCCTCATACTAGACTATATTTGCATTTTATTGTTCATATAAGCATGCAATTGTTTATGTATTGGGTCATATTAGTATCAAGTACATTGGATATTTATTTTTCCATTCTTGTGATACTTGACTAAGAAGAATGTATTTCAACTCCATCCAGGCAAATAGATATAAAGCTTCTATCTTTTTTTTTTTAATTTTTGGGAATTTATTGAAGGTACAAAGAACCAGGTTATATTTCTTTGTTTCTTTTTTTTTTCTTTTTGAGACAGAGTCTCACTATGTTGTGCTCAGTACAGTGTCGTGACATCAGTGCTCTCAGAAACCTCAAAGTTTAGGGTTTAAGCAATTCTCTTGCCTCAGCGTCCCAAATAGCTGGCACTACAGGCACCTACAACAATGCCCAGCTAAGAACTGGGTTACATTGATTGCACTTGTTAGGTAAAGTCCCTTTTATAATTGTTTCCCACCCCTAAAAAGAGTGTCACACACCATGCCCCCCTACCCCACTCCTTCCCTCTCTCTAATCTTCTCTTCCCTCACACCCCCCCTCCTTCCCTCTCTCTTTTCTTCTCTTCCCTTCCCCAACCCCCTCCCTCCTTCCTTCTCTCTGCTTTCCCCTTCCCAGACCTCCCACTCTGTAAGGTCATCCACTGTCCTTGTATGAGAATTGAGTACATAGGATTCTTGCTTCTCCATTCTTGTGATGCTTTACTAAGAATAATGTGTTTCACTTCCATCCAGGTTAATACAAAGGATGTAAAGTCTCCATCTCTTTTAATGGCTGGATAGTATTCAATGGTATACATATACCACAGCTTGTAAAACTATTCCTGGGTTGGTGGGCATTTAGGCTGTTTCCACATTTTGGTGAATGTAAATTGATCTGTGATAAACAGTCTAGTGCAAGTGTCCTTATGATAAAAAAATTTTCCTTCTGGGTAAATGCTGAGTAATGGAATTGCAGGATCAAATAGGAGGTTTAGCTTGAGTTCTTTGAGGGGTCTCCCTTCTTCCTTCTAAAACGGTTGTATTTGTTTGCAGTACCACCAGCAATGTAAAAGTGCTCCCTTCTCTCCACATCCGCACCAGCATCTGCAGGTTTGCGATTTTTGTGATGTGGGCCATTTTCACTGGGGTTAGATGATATATCAGGGTGGTTTTAATTTGCATTTCACTAATAATGAGGGATGATGAGCATTTTGTCGTATGTTTGCTAGCCATTTATCTGTCTTCTTTGGAGAAGTTTGTATTCATTTCTCTTGCCCATTGATATATGAGATTGTTGGATTTTTTCCATGTGGATTAATTTGAGTTCTCTGTAGATCTAAGATATCAAGCTTTAGTCTGATTCAAAAAAATATGAAAATATCCTTTCCCATTCACATACTGCAGGAATTATTCCAAAAAATTGAGGAAGAAGGAATCTTCCCCAACACAGTCTATGAAGAAAACATCACCCTGATAACAAAACCAGGAAAAGACCCACTAAGAAGGACAACTTCAGAGCATGATGGTGGACAGGACTGATGTCTAGCGCAACTCTCCCAGATCGTAAGGTGAGAGAGAGGGTGGCTGGATCTTTCCCCGTGTGGAGTGTTGGTGTGGACAGATAACTGGGGTGGGGGGGAGTACAGTGAGATGCTGGATTGCTGAACTTAAAATGTAAACCAGAGCCATGGAATCTGCTAGAGAAATTATCATGCCACTGTTGAAGTGGTGCCAGTGGCAGCAGCAGCGGCAGCAACCAGCCCCTCCCCCATAGAGGACTGCAGTTCCCAGTTTGTGGGGAAACTAGGTGTTTTGTGGAAAGATCCGAGAAGTGTGGACTCCGGAGGGGAATTTCGCTACCAGAGAGGGGTGCTGTTTAGAGAGACAGGGGCCTAGGAAGCTCAGTAGAAAATTAAGGGGAAAAAAACTCCCACCCAGGAACAGACAAATTTTGAAATGTCGAAAATGGCAACCTGCCATGGGCAACTTTTTCCAGAACAGCAGGTGTGAATGAAGAAACTTGATCATTCCTGGTGAGGAATATTAGTATAGACTGGCAGGTCGGGGTGTGCAGCAAATTGGCAGAATCCTGGACTCAAAAGTGTAATCTTGAACCACGAACACTGACGGAAAAGTCTCAGCAGCGCTCCTGAAACACAGGCGCCACCGGCAACCAGCCCCTCCCCCATGGAGGATTGCAATTCCCAATTTGTTGGGTAAACTAGATGCTAATTGGAGAAGTTGGAGAAGCATAGACTCCTGCACCCAATCTGAACGTCAGATATGAGTGCTGTCTAATACAAATAATCTGAGGTTGGGCAGCCAGTTGGAAAACAGAAATATTTTGAAATTTCAGAAATGGCTACTACAGGCACCTCCTTCTACAGGCCAGATACTTCAGTAACTGTGGTAATAAAGTAAAACCTGAATCAGGAATAAGCCTGGGAACCGCTCAGAACACCACCTGGTATCCAGAAAGTATATTGTAATATAAATATATTCCTACTAAAGTTGACTCCTTCATCATTCATATAGTTGTATTATCTATATATCTATATCTATATATATATATATGTAAGAACAATATTTTGGTGGTTGGTGTCTTTTTTTTCCTCTTCTCTTTTTTTCATCCTTTTCCTGTCAGAGTTATTGTTAATTTTCTTTTAATTTAACTTTTTTCTTTTTTTATTAATAATATATAAGTTTTTTTCTTCTCTTCCTCTTCTTATGGTTGCTGAGAGTGCTTACATCAGATTTTTAGAGTCTTTTGTTTTTTGTTTGTTTATTTGTTTTGATTTTTGATTATCAGCATTTCTGTCATAATTGTTTTTTGTCTGTATGTCTAGTTGTTTCTGATTGTCCATTCATCTATGTGCTTGTGTGTCTGGTAGCCTTTTTGTCTGTTTATTTGTTCATTTGGTTTCAATGTGTTTTGTGTTTTGCTAAATCCTTGAGTTGGCTACTTTCTCTAACTACAATTTTCACATTCAACAAGAACAAGGGCGAATGGTGATGATGGTTGATTAGAGCCAGCATTCAAAAGAAGCTCCAGTCCAGAGGGAGAGATAACAACCAGAAAGAACCCAACAAAGCCAAAAGAAGGGAGTTTAGCTGAGAGAAGAGATAGATAACTGCATGTCTTCTCTGATGAGGCAAGCTTCAACTCCAAGGACACAGATTTCAGGTACAGATCTCATCCAAAAGAGGACATGTGTCTGTCCCCACCCCTAAGAGAGATGCTTGCTTGCTATGAGATCTTTACTTGTGAGTGATGAACTGAGGCTGTCCTCCCTCATCCCACTAGAGTGAATAGCTGGAAGTTGGGACTCCTTCTCAAGAGAGCCCTTGCTGTGAACCCAGGAATTCCCTTGTCTGGCAGGAAGTTTAAACAAATATTTTCCTTGACAGCTTGAACTTCTATTTTACCCTTCCCCCCCTGGCCTGGCATTCTAGAAGTCCAAGCTCTGCAGAGACCGGAATGTCTGCACTTCTTGGCTACGACTGGGCATTGCATACACAGAGGCAGTACAGCTGTGCTATATCTGTGAATCTAGTAACAGTAGAAAAAGACATAGAGGGAAAGGTGACTGACCTGGCCCTGAGAAAGTATATCTTGTGGTGGGCGCCTGTAGTCCCAGCTACTCGGGAGGCAGAGGCAAGAGAATTGCTTAAGCCCAAGAGCTGGAGGTTGCTGTGAGCAGAGTGATGCCACGGCACTCTACCCAGGGTGATAAAGTGAGACTCTGTCTCTACAAAAAAAAAAAAAAAAAAAAAGAAAGTATATCTTGAAAGCGGGCAGAGGCTTGCACTATGGGTGGAGACCTGGGAACTGCTGAAGTGTATGAACCCAAGTGGAGACACCTCCCACCCAACACCAGCATTAGTAGAGTGATCTGGCTGGGGTCTAATGTGGGAGAGTCTTCTCCACAACACTGTGGTGTGCCAGAGGGAACCAGACCTAAAGTTATAGGGTTATCAGAGCTACAGAACAGTGGAAACAAAGGTGCAGTCACAGAGGGAGAAATTCTTTTGCTGCCAGGATATCTGCAGGTTTAGATAGAGCTCAGGTGGAACTTTCTCCAGGTACCATTGAGCGCCTGAGGCAAGCAAGCTTCAGCTTCCCCTGTTGGATGGTGGCAGAGGGTGGTAACCACGAGGAGGAAGCAGTGACCTTACTTTGATTCTGGCAAGCACATAGTCCTGGGCCATATGCTTATTGGACAGAACTGGACCACAGAGACTGGGTTAACAGAGACTACTGGTGAGGCTACCAGAAATTGGTGTTACCAGATTCTAGTGGTGAGGGGGGAGCAAGGTGGGAAAAGAGACATCAACACCCTTTCTCCTAACCTTCCAGTGGATGGGCCTATGTCTCTCTCCTTGGAGCATCAGAGGTGCGCAAGCCACACTTGAGCTACCAGCAGACTCCTAATATCTATTTGCAGGAGACACTTTGAACTCTCCAGCTAGAAAGTGAGTGCTGTTTGGGACAATTGGTTTGGAACTCTTGCACTGGACAAATCACCTGAGGACCCTCCTAGGTGATACTCTGGTTTTGTTGTAGTGGGAAGGTTTGATTTTCCTCTTCTAGGTATTACCTGTGGGGGATGGGATGTCCTAGTTGCTTGTATTTCTCCAAAGCTGAGACTGCAATCTAGAGTCACTGATTCACTAGGATTGGATAGAGATTAGCTGAATATGAGACAGAGCCACTTATGCCCACTACACTAAAAAGACCTCTAGAGTCACAAACTGTAGTACTGTACAGGTCCTTTGCAAAATTGTACAGGAAAAGCTGCAGTATCCAATCCCAGTTCCTTGGTGAAGGGCTGGTCAACAATAACACCAAAAGTCTCCAATTCAATTTCACCTTAACTGCTCATTTAGTCAAACACTGAAAAATAATCATTGGGTTGAATCAGTGGAAAACTCTGTCAACATGAATAATCAGAACAGTTCAATTACCTCAAAGAACGATGAAACAGCCAACCCAGAGGATCCTATTCACAAACAGTTGGCTGAGATGTCAGAAATCAAATTTAGAATTTGGATCACACATAAGATCAACAGAATGAAAGTAAAGTTGGAGTTAGAAATTCTAGTAATGGGCAGCGCCTGTGGCTCATTGAGTAGGGCGCTGGCCCCATAAGCCGGAGGTGGAAGTTTCAAACCCAACCCTAGCCAAAAAAGAAAAAACTGCAAAAAAAAGAAAGAAATTCCACTAATAATTCAAAAGATGTCTCAAGAATTCAATTAATTCAAAAAATCATCAAAGATTTAGACACATTGAGAAAAGATGCAGCCCTCCAAGATATGAGAAATGCAGTAGAATCCCTCAGTAACAGAATGGAGCAGGCAGAAGGATTTCTGACATTGAATACAAAGCCTTTGAATGCTCTCAAATGCTCAAGGAGGAAGAGAAATGGAGAGCAAAAATGGATCACTCTCTCAGGGAGCTCTGGGATAATTCAAAGAAAACCAATATTCGCCTTATAGGGATCCCTGAAGGTAACGAAGTGTCTTCACAAGGCACAGAGGCTCTTCTTTATAAGATTATGAAAGAGAACTTTCCAGACATGCCAAGAGATTCTGAAATTTAAATAGCAGACAGTTTAAGAACCCCAGCATATCTCAAACCGAATAAGATTTCCCCCAGGCACATCATAAGTAAAATCACTAAAGTTAACAAGAAGGAGAAAATTCTGAAAGAAGCCAGATTTAAACAAACTATAACCAACAAAGGGAATATAAGAATGACTGCAGATCTCTCTGCTGAAAACTTTCAAGCTAGAAGAGGGTGGTCATTGACTTTTAATCTCCCCAAACAAAATAACTTTCAATCCAGGATCCTGTATCCAGCTGAACTGTGTTTCATTTATGATGGAGAAATTAAATACTTCAATGACATTCACATGTTGAAGAAATATACCATAACTAAATCAGCTCCCCAGGGTATCCTCAGACCTATCCTCCATAATGACCAGCACAATTCTCCACCACAAAAATAAACTCACTTTGAAACTTTTAATCAAATTCCATCTTCCACAATGGTGAAAGGATTAAAAATATCCACTGGTCCCTGAAACAATTTGATACCCCAAATTCTACAGGCCTATCAATGTTCTCAATTAATGTAAATGACTTAAATTGCCCTCTAAAGAGTAACAGGTGGGCTGACAGGATACAAAAACTCAGGACAGATATCTGCTGCATAAAATAATCTCACCTTACCTTTACCTTAAAAGATAAATACAGACTCAGGGTAAAGGGATGGTCATCAATATTCCAGGTATATGGAAATCAGAAAAAAGCAGGTGTTGCAATTTTGTTTGCAGATACAATAGACTTTAAACCAACAAAAGTAAAGAAATGTAAGGATAGTCATTTCATATGTGTTATGGGCAAGACGAACACAATGAGATTTCAATTATTAATATTTATGCACCCAACCAGAATGCACCTCAATTTATAGGAGAAACTCTAACAGACATGAGCAACTTGATTTCCCCCAACTCCATAGTAGACAGAGATTTGAACATCCCTTTATCAGTGTTGAATAGGTCCTCCAATAAGAAGCTAAGCAAAGAAATCTGAGATTTAAACTTAATTATTCAACATTTGTATTTAACAGACATCTACAGAACATTTCATCCTAACAAAACTGAATACACATTCTTTTCATCAGCCCACAGAACATATTCAAAAATCGATCACATCTTAGGTCACAAGTCTAACCTCAGCACATTTAAAAGAATAGAAATTATTCCTTGCAACTTCTTGGACCATCATGAAATAAAAGTTGAACTCAGTAACAACAGAAATCTACATACTCATACAAAAACATGGAAGCTAAATAACCTTATGCTGAATGATAGCTGGGTCATAGATGAGATTAAAAAGGAAATTACCAAATTCTAGCAACAAAACAATAATGCGGCACGAATTATCAGAACCTCTGGGATATTGAAAAGGCAGTTTTAAGAGGGAAATTCATAACAATACAAGCCTTCCTCAAGAGAATAGAAAGAGAGGAAGATGACAACTTAATTGGACATCTCAAGCAGTTGGAAAAGAAAGAACATTCCAATCCCAAACTGAGCAGAAGAAAAGAAATAACCAAAATTAGAGCAGAATTAAATGAAACTGAAAACAAAAGAATTATACAACAGATCAATAAATCAAAAATTGCTTTTTTGAAAAGGTAAATAAAATAGATAAACCTTTCTCTAAACTAAGCAGGAAAAAAAGAGTAAAGTCTCTAATTTCATCACTGAGAAATGGTAAAGGCAAAGTAACAACCGACTCCTCAGAAATTCAAAAAATCCTTAAGGAATATTACAAGAAACTTTATTCTCAGAAATCTGAAAATCTGAAGGAAATTGGTGAATACTTGGAAACATGCCACCTTCCAAGTCTTAGCCATAATGAAGTGAAAATTTTGAATAGGCCTATATCAAGTTCTGAAATAGGATCAACTATACAAAATATCCCTAAAAGTAAGAGCCTGGGACCAGATGGCTTCACATCAGAAGTCTTCCAAACCTTTAAAGAGGAACTACTACCTATATTACTCAACATTTTCCAAAATATAGAAAAGAAGAAATAAAACCTAATACATTCTATGAAGCAAACATCATCTTGATCCTCAAACTAGAAAAAGACCCAACAAGAATACTTTATATCAATGTCAATAATGAATATTTATTTCGAAGTATTCAACAATATCCTAGCAAGCAGAATCCAGCAACACACTGAACAAACGATATAACATGACTAAGTGGGTTTTATCCCAGGGTCTCAAGGCTGGTTCAATATATGTAAATCTATAAATATAATTCAGCACATAAAAAAAAAAAAAGACCATATGATTCTTTCAATTGATGCAGAAAAAGCTTTTGACAATATTCAGCATCCCTTCATGATCAGAACACTTAAGAAAATGGGTATAGAAGGGATGTGCCTTAAACTGATAGAGGCCATCTTCAGTAAACCTACAGCCAATATCGTATTGAATGAAATTAAATTGAAATCATTTCCACTCAGATCAGGAATCAGGCAAGGTTGTCCATTGTCTCCAATGCTTTTTAAAATCAAAATTGAAGTTTTAGCCATTGCAATTAGGGAAGAAAAGATGACCAAGGGTATTTATATTGGATGAGAAGAGATTAAACTTTCACTCTTCGCAGATGATGTGATTGTATATTTAAAACATAGCAGGAATTCTACTACAGAACTCTTAGAAGTGATCAAGGAATATAGCAGTGGCTCAGGTTACAAAATCAACACTCATATAGCTGAAGCCTTTATATATACCGACGATAGCCAAGCTGAAAAAACAGTCAAGGACTTTATTCCATTTACAGCAGTGCCAAAAAAGATGAAATATTTGGGAGTTTACCTGACAAAGAATGTGAAAGATCTCTATAAAGGGAACTATGAATCTCTAAGGAAAGAAATACCTAAAGATGTTAACAAATGGAAAAACAAACCATGCTCATGAATGGAAAGAATCAACATTGTCAAAATGTCTATACTACCCAAAGCAATATACAATTTTAATGCAATCCCTATTAAAGTTCCATTTTCATGTTTTAAAGATCTCGAAAAAAATACATTGTTTTATATGGAATCAGAAAAAAACTTGAATATCCAAGATATTACTCAGAACTAAAAACAAAGCAGGAGGGTTACGCATCCAGACCTCAGCCTACTCTATAAATCGATAGTGATCCAAACAGCGTGGTACTGCACACAAAAAAGAGGTAGATGTATGGAACATAATAGAGAACCAAGAGATGAACCTAGCTACTTACTGTTATTTGATCTTTGACAAGCCAATTAAAAACATTCAGTGGGGAAAAGATTCCCTATTTAACAAATGGTGCTGGGTGAACTGGCTGGTGACCTGTAGAAGACTGAAACTAGACCCACACTTTTCACATTTAACTAAGATAGACACTCACTGGATTAAAGATTTAACCTTAAGACATGAAACTTATAAAAATACTAGGCTTGGCGCCTGTGGCTCAGCAGGCTAAGGCGCCAGCCACGTACACCTGAGCTGGCGGGTTAGAATCCAGCCCGGGCCCGGGCCTGCCAAATAACAATGATGGCTGCAGCCAAAAAATGACCAGGCATTGTGGCGGGCACCTGTGGTCTTAGCTACTTGGGAGGCAGAGGCAGCAGACTTGCTTGAGCTCAGGAATTGGAGGTTGCTGTGAGCTGTGATGCCACTGCACTCTATCCAGGGTGACAGCTTGAGGCTCTGTCTCAAAAAAAAAAATACTAGAAGAAAGTGCAGGGAAAACCCTTGAAGGAATCAGTTGGGGTGAATATTTTATGAGGAGGACTTCTCGAGCAATTGAAGCAGTTTCAAAAATACACTACTGGGATCTTTCAAACTAAAAAGTTTCTTCACAGCCAAGAACACAGTTAGTAAAGCAAGCAGACAGACCTCAGAATGGGAGAAGATAGTTGCAGTTTATACCTCCAACAAAGGTTTATTAATCAGAATTCACAGAGAACTCAAACGTATTAGCAAGAAAAGAACAAATGATCTCATCTCCGGTTGAGGAAGGGACTTAAAGAGTCAGGCGCACGGCCTATAGTCGCATGAGAAAATCCTCATCCTCCTTAATCAACAGAGAAATGCAAATCAAAACTACTTTGAGATATCATCTAACTCCAATAAGATTAGCACACATCACAAAATCCCAAAACCAGAGATGCTGGCGTGGAGGTGGAGAAAAGGAAACAATACTACATTGCTGGTGGGAATGCAAACTAATATGGTCCTTTTGGAAATATATCTGGAGAAGACTTAGAAATCTCAAAATAGACCTTCCATTCAATCCTGTAATTCCTCTGCTAGGTATAGATCCAGAAGACCAAAAATCACATTATAACAAAGATATCTGTATCAGAATGTTTTTTGCAGCCCAATTCATAAATGCTAACTCGTGGAAAAAGCCCAAGTGCCCATCAACCCATGAATGGATTAAAAATTTGTGGTATATGTACACCATGGAATATTATGCAGTCTTGAGGAAAGATGGAGACTTTACCTCTTTCATGCTTATATGGATGGAGCTGGAAAATATTCTTCTTAGCAAAGTATCCCAAGAATGGAAGAAAAAGTATCAAATGTGCTCAGCCTCACTATGAAACTAATTTATAGCTTTCATATGAGCTATAACCCAATTATAGCCCATTTGTTATAACCTAATTATAGCTTTCATATGGAAAAAGGGGACAGGAAGGGAAGGGTAGAGGGGAAGATGTACGGAGGGAGAATACTTGGTGGGTCCACACTTACAGTGCATCTTAGAAGGGTACAGGTGAAACATACTAAATGTAGAATATAAATGTCTGCACACAATAATGAAGAAAATGCCATGAAAACTATGTCAACCTGTTCAATAAAAATATGTCAAGTTGTATATAAAACCAGCACATTGAACCCCATGATTGCATTTATGTTCACAACCATGATTTAATAAAAAAAGACAAAAATAAATAAATAAAATTACTTAATTTGGTGTTTGTAAATGTTTTATTTTGAAATAATTTAAAACTAATAAAAGGAATTTCTTTGTATCCTTAAAAATTAAAAAGAAGGAGAGCTTCAGACCAAATTCACTAACAAATATAGATGCAAAAACTCTCAAAAAAATCCTTGCCAATAGATTACAGCTTATCTTCAAAAAAGTCTTATCTCATGATCATTTAGGGCTCATTGCAGGGATTCAAGGCTGGTTTAAACATACACAAGTCCATAAACATTATTCACGATATCAATAGAAGCAAAAACAAAGACCCTATGATCCTCTCAACAGATGCAGAAAAAACATTCACTAAAATCCAGCATCCTTTTCTCTTTAGAACACTGAAGAGTATAGGCATATGTGGCACATTTCATAAACTGATTGAAGTTATCTATGACAAATGCACAGCTAATATTTTACTGAATGGAGTAAAACAAAAGATTTTCCACTTAGAACTGGAGCCAGACAATGTGGTCCTCTATCACCACTACTATTCATCATAGTGCTGGAATTTCTAGCCAATACAATCAGGTAAGAGAAGGAAATTAAGGGCATGGGAGCAGAGGAGGTCAAACTCTCCCTCTTTGCTGACAATATGATCTTATACTTAGAGAACCCCAAAGACTCAACCACAAGACTCCTGGAAGTCATAAAAAAAATAAAGTAATGTCTCTGGATATAAAATCAATCTCCACAAGTCAGTAGGCTTTGTATATTCCAATAACACCCAAAGTGAGAGACTAATTAAGAACACAACCCCCTTCTCAGTAGTTTCAAAGAAAATGAAATACCTAGTAATATTCTTAACAATAGAGGTTAAGGACCTCTATAAAGAAATTTATGAAACCCTAAGAAAAGAAATAGCATGGCGGGGTTTGTGGGTCAGTGGGTAGGGCACTGGTCCCATATACTGAGGGTGGTGGGTTCAAACCAAGCCCCAGCCAAACTGCAACAAGAAAATAGCAGAGAGTTGTGGTGGGCACCTATAGTCCCAGCTACTTGGGAGGCTGAGGCAAGAGAATCTCTTAAGTCCAGGAATTGGAGGTTGCTGTGAGCTGTGGGATGCCATGGCACTCTACTGAAGGCAATAAAGTGAGACTCTGTCTCTATTAAAAAAAAAAACAGAAAAGAAATAAAGAAATAGCAGAGGATATTAACAAATGGAAGTACATACCATGCTCATAGCTGGGAAAAATCCATATTGTTGAAATGTGCATACTATCCAAAGCAATCTACAGATTCAATGTCATTTCCAATTAAATTACCAACATAGTGTTTTCAAGACTTGGAAAAAATTATTCTTCATTTTGTATGGAACCAGGAAAAAACCATACAGCTAAGGCAGTCCTTAGTAATAAAAATAAAGCTGAGGGCATCAGTATACCAGACTTTAGGCTGTACTACAAGGTCATGGTGTTCAGAACAGCATAGTACTGGCACAAAAATAGAGACATAGACATTTAGAATTGAAGAGAAAGCCAGGAAATGAAACTAACATCTTACAGCCACCTAATCTTTAATAAACCTAGTAAGAACATACACTGGGGAAAAGAATCCCTATTCCATAAATGGTGATGAAAGAACCCGATATCCACATGTAAAAGACTGAAACTGGAACTGCAGCTTTCTCCATTCACAAAAATTGATTCAAGTTGAATAAAAGACCTAAATTTAAGTCATGAAACTATAAAAATCCTTAAAGAAAGCATAGGAAAATACTTGATGATATCAGCCTGGGGAAACTTTATGAAGAAGACTTTCGTGGCAATTACAAGAACAACAAAAATAAACAAATGGAACTGAATTAAACTAAAAAGCTTCTGTGCTGCTAAGGAGACAACAACCAAAGCAAATAAGCCTCCATATTTTCTAAGGGCTGAATAATATTTCATAGTATACATATACCACATTTTTTTAACCATTCATGCATTCATGGGCACATAGGTTGCTTTCTTGACTTGGCAATTATGTATTGAGTCGCAATAAACATTCTGGTGCAAATGTCTTTGTGATAAAATGATTTCTGTTCTTCTGGTTAGATATCTTATAATGGAATTGCAGGATCAAATGGAAGGTCTACTCTCAGATCTTTGAGGATTCTTCATACTTGTCTCCAAAAAAGGCTGTATCAGTTTGTAATTCCACCAGCAATGTAGAAAAATTCCCTTCTCTCCACGTCCACATCGGCATCTGGTGTTCTGAGACTTTATGATGTGGGCTAATCTTGCTGGTGTTAGGTAATATCTCAGAGTGGTTTTGATTTGCATTTCTATAGGGACTAAAGATGAGCATTTTTTGGTGCATTTCTAGACCATTTGTCATTTTCAAAGTAGTTTCTGTTCAAGTCTATTGCTCAATTCTAGAGGGGGGTTGTTTCCACTTTTCTTATTGTTTAATTGGAGTTCTCTGTAGATCCTAGTTGTTGGAACTTTGTTAGATTCACAAAATGCATCAAATCATCTCCCATTCCAAAGGCTGTCTGTTTGTTCTGTTTGTGGTACTCTTATCTGTGCAAAAGCTTTTTAGCTTGATCAAATCCCAGATATTTATTTTTGGTGTTGCTGCAATTTCCAGGAGGGAATGTCCTCACAAAGTTTTTTCCCAAGCCAATATCTTTAAGTATTTTCTCCACACTCTCTTCTAAAATTTAAATCTTTTGTCCAGTGAGAATCAATTTTTGTCAACAGTGAAAGATGTGGATCCAGTTTCAGTCTTCTACATGTTGATAACCAGTTCTGGCAGAATCATTTGTTAAATAGGGAATATTTCTCCAGCATATGTTTTTATTAGGCTTATCAAATGATGATATGTGGCTAGGTTCATCTTTAGATTCTCTATCCTGCTCCATATATCTACATTTCAATTTTTGTGCCAGTACCATGCTCTTTTTATCACTATAGATTTGTAGTATAATCTAAAGACTAGTAACATGATACTTCCTGATTTGTTTTTATTTCTAAGTAATATATTGGCTATTTGATGTTTTTTTTTCAGATTTCACATCAAATGAAGTACTATTTTTTTGAGTTCTTTAAAGTATGACATTGATGCTTTGATAGGGATTGCGTTAAACCTGTAGATTGTTTTGGGTAGTATGCACGTTTCAAAAAAGTTGATTCTTCTGAGTCATGAACATAGTATGTTTTTCCATTTGTTAACACATTCACCTATTTCTTTTCTCAGGATTTCATAATTCTCATTATAGATATCCTTCATGTTCTTTGTTAGATAAATTCCCAGGTATTCCATCTTCTTTGGTGCTATTGTAAAAGGATTAGAGTCTTTGATTTTATTCTTGGCTCAATGATTGTTGGCATATATGAAGCCTATTGATTTGTGGGTATGTATTTTGTACCCTGAGATGGTGCTATATTCCTGGATTACTTCTAATAACTTTGCAGTTGAGTCCTTAGGGTTTTCTAGGTATAAGATCATGTCATCTTCAAAGAGGGAGAGTTTGATCTCCTTTGCCACCATTTGAATTCCTTCAATCTTCTCTTGCCTTATAGTGATGGTTAGGACATCCAACACTATGTTAAGTAGGAATGGAAACAGTGGGCATCATTATCTGGTTCCAGATTTATGTGGAAATACTTTCAGTTTTACTCCATCAATATGAATTTGGCTGTGGGTTTGCTGTAGATTGCCTCTATCAGTATAAGTAATGTTCCACCTAAGCCTATTTTCTTGAGTTTTTTCTTTTTTGTCATGAAAGGATGCTGAATATTATCAAAAGCCTTTACTGAATCAATGCAAAGAATCATATGGTCTTTTTAAAAATTTTATTTATATGGTGTATTATATTTATGGATTTATGTATTTTGAACCAACTTTTCATCTCTGGGATAAAACCTACTTGATCATAGTGTATAACTTTTTTATTGCGTCATTGTATTCTACTTGATAATATCTTGTTGAATATTTTTGCATCAATATTCATTAGTGATATTGGTCTATAGCTGTCTTTTTTTGTTGGGCTTTTTCCCAGTTGGGGATCATGGTGATATTTGCTTCATAGAAAGTGTTAGGTAGAATTCCTTACTTTTCTATATTTTGGAATAGTTTATGCTTTATTAGAACCAGCTCCTCTTTAAGGTTTGATAGAATTCTAATGTGAAACCATCTGGTCCAGGGTTTTTCTTTTTTGATAAATTTTGTATATTTTATGCTATTTCAGTGCTTGAAGACTTATTGGATATAAAATCTCAGCCAGATGTCTGTTGTATATAAAAATTTCACCTTAGCTCAAAGGACAAAACAAGATTCAGGGTGAAGGGATGGGCAATGGCATTCCAAGCAAACGGAAAACAGAAAAAAAAATTGGGGTTGTAATCTCGTTTGCAAATACAATTGGATTCAAACCAACACAAATAAGGAAAGGCAAAGATTGACACTACATACTTGTCAAGGGAAGCATACAATATGAAGAGATTTCAACAATTATCATTCATGCACTCTATTTGAATGGTGCTCCACATGCAAAAAAATATTAACTTATCTTAAATATATCATATCTTCTCACACTGTAATAGTTGGAGATTTTAACACTCCATTGTCACTGCTGGACAGATCCTCTAAGTATAAACTAAACAAAGAAATAATGGACTTAAACCTGACCCTAGATTAAATGGTCTTAACAGATATTTACAAAACACTTTTTCCTAACAAAACTGAATACACATTCTTCTCATCAGCCCATTGATCATCTTCCAAAATTGATCACATCTAAGGTCACAAGGCCAACCTCAAGAAATTCAAAAGAATAGAAATCATCCCCTGTATCTTCTCAGACCATCATGGAATACAAGTTGAACTGAAGAGCAACAGGAAATTTCATACTCAAATAGTCATGGAAACTAAATGACCTTATACTGAATGATAGCTGGATCATAGACAAGATGAAGATGGAGATCATTAGATTCCTGAAACATAATGATAATGAAACCACAAACTATCAAAACCTGTGGGGTACTCCAAAGTCAGTCCTTAGAATAAAAATTATACTATTAGATACCTTCATCAAAAAAACAGAAAGAGAGCAAATCAACAACCTAATGGGTCATCTCAATCAACTAGAAAAGAAAGAACAACTTAATCCCAAACCCAGCAGAAGAAATAAACAACCAAACTTAGAGGAGAATTAAATGAAATTGAAAACACAAGAATTATTAAGATCAGCAAAATAAAAAGTTGGTTTTCTGAAAAGATGAATAAATTAATAAACCCTTTTCTAGACTAACTAGAAAGAGAAAAATAAGATGTCTAAAAACTGGGAAGCACCTGTGGCTCAGTGAGTAAGGTGCTAGCCCCATATACCAAGGATGGTGGGTTCAAACCTGGCCCAAGCCAAACTGAAACAAAAAAAAAAATAGCTGAATGTTATGGCAGGTGCCTGTAGTTCCAACTACTCAGGAGGTTAAGGCAAGAGAATCTCCTAAGCCCAAGAGCTGGAGGTTGCTGTGAGCTGTGATACGATATTACTCTACCAAGGGTGACAAAGTGAGACACTGTCTCTAAAAAAATGAAGAAAAACTCTAAGAACTACAATCAAAAATGATAAAGGAGAAATAACAACAGATGCCACAGAAATACAAAATTGTCTCAGGAATTACTACAAAAAAAGTCTATTCATAGAAATATAAAAATGTAGAGGATATGGACTAATATCTAGAAACACAATACCTTCCAAAATTCAGGCAGAAAGATTTAGAAATTTTAAATAGACCAATATCAAGCAATGAAATGATTGTGGTTCATTTTTTACACATGGGGCTTGGACTATTATTTCTAGAACTAGAAAATGTCCTGGTGAGCATCTGAAACACACACAGCACCCACCTTCCTTCTGTGTATTGTTTGGCTTCTCAATGTGGCTCCTTTCTGAATCATAGTTTGCATTCTCTAAATTGTAGAAAGAGTTTTGTCTTGGGGAGAATTACCCCCAATTGGACAGAGATTAGGAACTCTTGTCTAGAAGAATAGTATTGAATTTATGGCTTGATTTTTTTTGTTTTTGGAAGGCCTGTTTGCTTTAAAATAAATGCATCATTAAAAATTAGTAGCCAAAAAGGATACTTTAAAGACTCCTCAGTTTAAAAAAAAAATGGATTTTAGCAATCTCCCATTCTAAATAATTGCTATATTTGTATTTATGAAAATATTAAAACTAAAAGAACACAAAAAGTTTATGTCCAGCCTTAAAAATTCTCTTGGCAACAATGAAGAGTAATGTCTGATTTAAAACCAAGGTAAAAATCCTTCAAATACTTCCTTGGCAGGCATAATGGTAGAGGCCAGTTTACCTCATAGTGCAATGGTTAATGTTCTGTTCTTTTATCTCAGCAGCCTAAGTCTGATTCTCAGGCAGGGTATAAGATTGTTCAGGTTTGGTAACTTGTGCTGTTTGTTAATGTGATTGAAACCTTCATTTCTTGAGTCATCTTTGTGACAATTTTTGTATTTGAAAAGACTGTTTACCAACTCTTTGAAATCAGCAGACACCTGTTGCTTCCTTGCTTAAATTATAACCTAGGTTAGGACTTATTGATTTCATTTAAAAGGGTACTTCAGTTTAAAAAAAGTTCCAAAGCAAAAATGTCAACTGCTTGTCCCAGCTACAATTGATTCCATTTACCTTCCTGGCCCTTAATTGTATATCTTGAAACTCTTTTATAAAAGAAATTTATATCTCTATAAAAGTATATTTCTGTTTATGAGGGTGGCTGAGAGGGAGGACTGTGTCATTAGAACCTCTTATCATTGTTCTAAACTTACATGACAGATCTCACCCTTTTTTAAGGTATTTTTTCTGTCCATATTGTCTTAACTGAGATTTTACATACAATCTTTTCTTTTTTTTTGTTCCCTTGGTATGAGCAAATATTGGTACAATATTTGGGACTTAAATCCGAGGTCTGTGCTTTTGAAATATAACTTTTCTACCTTGTTTTGCCTACAAGTCACCTTTTTATTGTTTGTTTTTTTATGAGACAGAGTCTCAAGCTGTCACCCTGGGTAGAGTGTCATGGAGTCACAGCTCACAGTAACCTCAAACTCTTGGGCTTAAATCAATTCTCTTGCCTCAGCCTCCCACGTTGCTGGGACTATAGGTGCCTGCCACAATTCTCAGCTATTTTCTGTTGCTGTTGTTGCAGTCGTCATTGTTGTTTAGCAGGTCTAAGCCAGGTTTGAACCCGCCAGCCCTGGTGTATGTGGCTGGCGCTGTAACCACTGTGCTACAGTTATTAAGCCCAACTCATCTTTTCAGGTAATAAATTGTTGCCTAGATTACAATTGCTTAGGACAATAACATAAGTAATTTAAAGACTTATAATCTAAAGAAAGTATATATGTATTTATATTTAAAATCCAGCAAATTCTGCTTCTGTCTATATGTCTGTATACATTTTTGTGTCTATAGAATCCATGTGTTATGTAATATTTTACTACTGATGAATAAAAAAATATTTTATTGGGAATATAGTGAAAACTTCAAATGTCTTTTAGTTCATGTGACTTTGGTAATATTTGATAAATAAAGGTAATTTTTAAATTGGTATTAAAATTCATGTGTTTTAAGGTTATAAAACTGTTGCTGGTGTAATATTTTTAATATCTTTGGTATTTGACTGTGAGCTTATGTTTCTGGTTTTGAGCCTCTGGATTCTAGGGTTAGGATATGTAACAATGATGAGGCCTGGGACAGGTTCTCAGTGCCTATACCAACACCTGCAAGGTACGATCTAGCCCAATATGGCCCCCTCTTTCCTGCCACAGCTTTGACTCTTGGCTATTCTAGAAGGAACTGGATCCTCCAGGAGTTCTTTTGCTTGACTTGTGCTCTGCAACTGGGATATAAATTTGCGAAAGACCTTATCCTTTATAGCCATTTTTAATGCCACATGAATATATGAAGCATAAGAGAACAGGAAAGACCTAGGAGATGATACCAATGCTGTGGTTTCAATTTTTTTTTTTCAGTAACTTAAAATCTGAAAGTCATGTTATGTTAAGTTAGAAAGAATAATCATAAAATGTCTGAGTCATTTGTAACATTAAATATTAATAATACTAAAACATTAATTTTTAACCATAAGTTTGTTTATATGCCTTGTCATCTTATTTTTGTATGATATAGAAAACTAAACATATTTTGGTTTGGGGTTTTTAAAATTGTTTTAATTTTTTTTAGAGATGGAGTCTCACTTTATCTGTGGCATCACAGCTCACAGCAACCTCCAACTCCTGGGCTTAGGCAATTCTATTGCCTCAGCCTCCCAAGTAGCAGGGACTATAGGCACCCGCCACAATGTCCAGCTATTTTTTTGTTGTAGTTTGGCCAGGGTGGCCAGGTTTGAACCCATCACCTTGGGTATATGGGGCTGGTGCCCTACCCACTGAGCCACAGGCACCACCCAACATATTTAGGTTTAATAACAAAAATTGAAGACTAATAACAGTTCAAAGTTATTTTAACTTCTTAGGTTTATCTAATAGCTGGTATTATGATTATTATTCTTAATGATAACTACTACATAAAAGAAAAAATCCATTTGAAAAATTAAAAATGTTATGAGATAAAATATTAGTAGTTTTGTTAAAAAGATTTTTTTCTTTTGTAAGTTTTAAAACTATTTTTAATTAAATAAATACTAAGTTAATCTAAGTGGACATAAAAGCTTAAAACAATTAACATTGCAAAAGATTTATAAAAAATTAATTTATGGTCAAATTGATTGAAGATTTGCTTACAAGATTTTATTAAAATTAATTTTACTATTAATACAATAATGCAAATGTGAAATTTGGTTTTCTCTTTTGAACAAGATTTTCATATGATATTAATAGGAATAACAGAAGTTTTTCTTTTTCTTTCATTGTCAAGAATCATTGAAGGTACAAAGAACCAGGTTACTTTGCTTGCATTTGTTAGGTAAAGTCCCTCTTATAATTGTGTCTCACCTCTAAGAGTTGTGTCACACATTGTGACCCCTCACTCACCTCCCTTCTTCCCTCTCTTCGCTTTCCAATCCCCCCCCGACCATGTAGTAGCATCAGTTGTCCTCATATCAGAATTGAGTACGTTGGCTTCTTACTTCTCCATTCTTCTAATGCTTTTCTAAGAATATGTTCCAACTCCATCCAGATTAATACAAACGTCACCATGTGTAAAGTCACAAATGTAAAGCCACCATCTTTTTTAGTGTCTGAATAGTATTTCATTATATACACATACCACAGCTTGTTAAACCATTACTGGATTGATGGGCATTTAGGTTGTTTCCACAACTTGGCAATTGTATATTGAGCCATAATAAACAGTTTAGTGCAAATTTCCTTATGATAAAATGATTTTTTGTTTTCCTCTGAGTAGATGCCCAGCAATGGGATTACAGGATCAAATGGGAGATGTAGTTTGAGTTCTTTGAGGATTCTTCATACTTCCTGCCAAAACAGACTGTACTGGTTTTCAGTCCCACCAGCAATGTAAAAGTGTTCCCTTCTCTCCACATCCACTCCAGCATCTCCAGTGTTGATACTTTGTGAAGTGGGCCATTCTCACTGGTGTTAGATGATATCTCAGGGTAGTTTGTTAGCATTTTTCTGATAAATAGGGACAATTAGAATTTTTTTCAAATGTTTGTTAGCCATTCATCTGTCTTCTTCAGAGAAGGTTCTATTCGTCTCACTTGCCCTTTGATATAAGGGATTGTTGGCTCTTTTTCTATTGCTTAGTTTAAGTTCTCTTTATTTTCTAGCTGTCAAGCTTTTTTTTCTGATTGATAATATGCAAATATATTTTCCCATTCTGATGATTGTCTCTTTGCTCTGGTTTTTGTTTCCTTAGCTGTATAGAAGTTATTTAGTTTAATTAAGCCCTATTTAATTTTTTTATTTTTGCAATTGCCACTGCAGTCTTCTTCATAAAATCTTTCCCCAGGCCAATACCTTGAAGTGTTTTCTGCACATTTTCTTTAAGGATTTTTATGGTTTCATGTCTTAGATTTAGATCATTTATTGATCTTGAATCAATCTTAGTGAGTGGAGAAAATTCAAGTCCAGTATCAGTCTTTTACTTGTGATTATCCAGTTCACATAGCACCATTTATTGAATAAAGATTCTTTCCCCCATTTTATGTTCTTGTTTGGTTTATCAAAGATTGGGTGACTATAAGGTATTAGTTTCATCTCATGGTTTTCTATTCAATTACAAATGTCTATGTCTCTATTTTTATGCCAATATCATCCTGTTTTGATCACTAGGGCTTTGTAGTACAGCCTAAATTCTGGTAGGCTGATGTTCCTAGGCCTTGTTTTTATTACTAATAATTGCCTTAGATATATGAGGTTTTTTCCAGTTCCATAGAAAATGAAGAAATTATTATTTTATAAATCTCAAAAGTATAATGTTTGTGCTTTAATGTATATTATATTGAATCTGTAGATTACTTTTGAATGTATATACACTTTAAAAATATTGATTCTTGGGTGGTGCCTGTGGCTCAAAGGAGTAGGACACCAGCCCCATACGTCAGAGGTGGTGGGTTCAAACCCAACCCCGTCTCAAAACTGCAAAAAACAAAACAAAACAAAAAAATTATTCTTCCCAGCCATGAGCATGGTATGTGCTTCCATTTGTTGATATCTTCTGCTATTCCTTTCCTTAGGGTTTCATAATTTTCTTTATACAGTTTGTTCACCTATTTTGTTAGGTTTATTCTTAGGTATTCCATTTACTTTGAACCTACTGTGAAGAGAATTTTGCCTTTGATTAACTTCTCATCTTGGTTGTTATTGGCACAGACAAAAGCTACTGATTTGTGGACATTGATTTTTTATCCTGAGACATTACTGTATTTTATTTTTTTCTTTCTTTCTTTTTTTTTTTTTTACAGAGAGAGTCTCATTTTGTTGCCCTCAGTAGAGTGCCATGGTGTGACAAAAGGCCTGCCCAGCAAAAAGAGTCAGTCCAGGGGTTGGACTCCTCCTTCCCCACCTTGCACCTCAGCCTTTTCCAGTCATTGGGAACCCTGCAGGGCTGTGGCCTAGTTCCCTACAATACACAAGTACACCAGGGATTTGCACCTGTCTGTGTAAAAGGGGAGTTAATGCCTCCATGGCCAGGCTGCCACATTCTGTAACCTGCAGGCTGGAGAAGGTCAAGCCTGATTCCCTCTGGTGCTCATTGGAAACTGGGGAGTGTTCCACCTGCATCTGATCTGAGCAGGAGGTTACTGTCACTGCGCATGATTCTCTCCCTCAGAGACCACACCACTGCCCTGGCCACATTCCTCCTCTGGAACCCCTGTCAGGCGAGGTCTGGCTCCCTCCAGTGGTCTAAGGAATTGGGGTAGTGTCTCTCCCAAATTTGACCCTGCTGGAAGTGTCCCGCCACAGATCAGGGGTGCCACACCAGCAGGTTAGAGATGACACTGCTATGGGTCAGTGGAGCTGCTGCAGCACTCGGGGTGGCCCCTCAAGTGGGAGGCGAGGCCACTTCAGGTGGGAGGTGCAGCAGCCCCAGGGTCCCTGTGCTACATATCTTCACAGCACAGGGCTAGTCCTCCTCCCATTGAGACTCCCTGCTTATACTAGAATCACAGTTTCAGCACAGCTGTGCCACAGCCCATGTATTTTTCTCTTAAAAATATATGCAACTATGCATATTTTGGTTTTATATATATATATATATCAACCATGAAATACTATTCAGTTATAAAATATAGTCTTTCCAGTTTTGTTTTACCTGGATGGAGTAGGAGACCTTTTTCCTTACTAAAACATCTCAAGAATAAAAAAGCAAGCATACCATATATTCAAAAAAAAATTTTTTTTTTGCAGCTTTTGCCAGGGCTGGGCCCAAACGCCTAACCCCCAGAATATGGGGAGAGCATCCTACTCTTTGAGCCACAGGCGCTGCCCCCATATTCTCAATATTAATTTGAAACTAGTATATAAACAAATATAGCCCCACACAAGAGGAAAAACACAATTGAACTCACAAAACAGGGAGGAGGGAAGTGAGGGAGAAAATAAATAATCCTCATCAAATGGATATATTGTAGGGGTATATGGCCCACTTCCTCTGTGACATATTCATATAACACTGGGACTTTTCCTAAAAAAAAAAAATACAAACAATGGAATCTAATCATATATGTCCTTATATTAATATGAAATTTATAAAGAGGAACAAAAATAGAAAGTAATTCTATCCAAAAATTGCTTCAGCCACTCCAAACTTCATCAACCACTATCCTGATCAATTTGCAGCCAGCAAGAGGCTCCACTTTGGAAATATTACAATTCACTATATATTTAGTTCACTTATATATTGTAAGCTCAGATAATTGTTAGAAGTTTATAACAATAAATTATTTTAAGTGAGATATATATACTTTTTGGACATAATGCTTTTACATACATATTAAGCTATAGTACAGTGTAAATACAACTTTTATATTTACTGAGAAAGCACAAACCTCATATGAGTCATTGGGTTGTGATAGTTTGATTTTAGAAACTTATCAGTCTTCACTATATTTTAAAAATTCCCTTCACTTCAAATTATGTGTATTTATGTGTGTATGTGTGCAGTAGTAGAGTTAGTTATTTCAGGATGTTAATTTACAAGTTACCACTTGGTTTTGAAAGGCTACATAATGTGTACCAGAGAAACCAACTGCCAAATCAACTCAGAGGGAAGGAAAAGCTTTAGATGTAAAACAAACAAGCCATTACACCATGGATTAGGTGTAATTCTGAAAGAAAACTGTTAGAATTTACCAGAGATTTGATGGCAAGAAGTTATAGAGCAGAACACAAAAGATCAATGTACCAGCAGAAATAACTCCCAAGTGGCTTGGAGTCCAACAAGGATAGGTGGCGCAGTTTGTTTCTACCTCTCCCACAATTCTGAATGTTTGTGTTCCCAAGCTGTTGGAGAGCTCTTATACTCTCAGAAGCAGTGAACTATGAATTGCTTGGGGGCAAAACACCAAGATGGACCACCCTATAGTCACTTCGTAACAGCACAGACCCTAGTTGAGAGGACAAGCCACATATCGATTCTCCATCTACCACGAACAGTTGCCCTCCCCAGGAGGCTTCATACTCTTGTTTTCCTCTCACTCATTCCCACACAAACAAGCATGATTCTCTCCCTCAGAGATCACACCTCTGCCCTAGCCACACTTTTCCTCTGGAACCCCCACCAGGCGAGGTCTGGCTCCAGACACTACCCCCAATTCTCTGGACCACTGGAGGGAGCCAGACCAAACCTGACAGTGGTTCCAGAGGATGAGTGTGGCCAGGGCAGAGTTGGTAACAACTCTGGCTCAGACTGTGGGAACCATAGGTAGGTGGTGAGTCCTAGGGGATCTACATGACCTCAGAGGATGGACACCCTTGGTGTGAGTTAGATGTCTCTTAAACACTGAGGAAAGCCCCTATCTGGCCCAGCGGCACTACTTGGAAGGTCAAGCTGTGTCTTCAAAAAATGTGGCAAAAGCTTCATGCTCCCGCTCCTGTAGGAATTGAATGCTAGCAAAGGGACCAAACCCTGATTGAGGACAAATAAATTAGGAAGATGGGACCAGGTCTCCTTGGCAACTAGATAGTGGCTTACAAATTTCATCTTATAGAGAAGAATCAGAGAAACACTGGGTGCTATCTGGGCTATATATATTTAAAACATTTAAATATATATAAATTATATGTATATGTATATTTAAATTGTATTTAGGGGGAGAAAGATGGCTAACTAGAGGCAACTTTTGCCAGAGGCTCTTGAGTAGAAGGAGAGATGCTGGATATATTTGGTCTCTGGATCTGAAGGAGGGGGTCTGAGATGGAAAAGAAAATAGACAAGTACACATCATCTCAACTGAGGCAAACTGTGACTCCAAGAAAGAGGATCCTAGTTAACAAATTTCAGGTACAAAATCCATCCATACAAGGATGAGAGACCCTTACCCCAAGTGTGAGCCTCACAGGCTCTCTACAAGAAAGTAGGGGACAAAAGACATCTCATTTTACCCCACAGATGACAGCCACTAAACACTGGGCCTTCACTTCCAGAGAGGTCTGACATATAAGCTTAGGCATCATCCTGTCCTATATAAAAGTGAACAAATACTGCCCCTGCAATTCAGACCTCTCAGTATACACTTCCCCACTTACTGGGCAGTTTGAAGGTCTACCCCCTACAGAACACTGAATCTGTGGCCATTCCCTAGGAGGTCCAGGCATTGTGTGGACTTTCCAGGCAGATTGCTGATGCCTGGTTTAGACTTTCAAGGGCAGAGCTTTTGAAATCCAGTTGGGACTTTCAAGGGCTGGCTGGTGACCCCTGGTTTGAACTTTTAAGGGCAGAGTCACTGATGCCTGGTTTGGACTTTAAAGGGCTGGTTGCTGGTGCAAGGTTTGGACTTTCAAGGGCCAGGGAACTGATGTCCAGTTTGGACTTATAATAAGGGTGGAGATGCAGACATTTTTTCCTGTCTGTGGCCAGTGATCTTTCCTGAATTGGCATTTTACTGTGGGACCAGGCTCCATCTAATTTGGTATGCTGCATTGAACAGTCTGTGGATTTCTACTACCAGATAGTTGGAGACCCTTAGAACCTTCCCTATTGAGCAGTGATTATACTGTCCAGGTCAATCCGATCAGAACTCTAGACCTGGGCTGTCCATCCCAGGTCCCTCTGAGGATGAGTGGCAGTTGTTTTGAAGTGGTGAAGGAATAAATCTCCTTTACCACCTGTCACTAGTGGGTTCAGGGCATCACAGATTCTTGTATCTCTCCCCAGCTGACATGGTGGCATAATACTGTGATTCCTTAGGATTGGGTAGAGGTGACTGAATTCAGGACAGAGTCAGCTTGCGTTCTCTCACTAAGCAGGTCTTCAGAGTCTCTGGCTACATCTCTGAAATGGACCTTTGCAAGTCTGTAGAGGAAAATCCACAAACACAAGCCCAGCTCATTGATTAAGGGCACACTAATTCTATTTCTAGGGGGCCCTAATTCAATCTCACCCTAGCACTCTTAATTGCCATATTTCAGAAAATACATATGGGGGTAATAAGTGGAAGAACTCTGGGAACATGAATAATGAGAGCAGATAACTCCCCCAAGGAATGACAAAGAATATAAGTCAGAAGATTCCATTCATAGACAAATGGCTGAAATGTCAGAGATAGAATTCAGAATATGGATGGCTAAGAAGATGAATAGAATGGAAGAAAATATGAAAATAGAAAATCAGAGCAGTTTAAAAGTTGTCTCAAGAAATCAATGAATTCAAAGACAAAATCACCAAGGATACGGACATAATGAGAAAAGAGATAGCAGAGCTCAAGGAAATGAGAAAGTTATTCAAGGACCTTCATAATACAATAAAATCCCTTGGTAATAGAGTTGAGCAGGCAGAATAAAAGCTATCTGAAGTTGAAGCTATAGCTTTTGAACACTCCCCAAAGCTTAAAGCAGCAGAGAAGTGAATAGCAAAAACTTAATATTCCCTGAGAGAGTTGTGGAGCTACTCCAAAAGATCATACATTCGCCTTATAGGAATTCCTGAAGGAGAAGAGAATGATCCTAAAGGCACAGGTGCTCTACTCCAGGTATTATGGAGGAGAGTTTCCCAACCATAGCAAGAGATACATAAGTTCAGATAGGAGACAGTTACAGAAAACCAGCAAGACTCAATCCAAATAAAGCAACTCCTAGACACATTATAATTAACTCTGCCAAAGTTAGTATGAAGGACAAAATTCGTCAAGCATCCAGACATAAGAAAAACATTACATACAAAGAAAGAAATATCAGAATGACTTCAATCTCCTAAAACAAAAAACTTTCAGCCCAGGATCTGGTATCCAGCTAAACTGAGTGTCATTTGTGATGGAGAAATCAAATACTTTACTGACATACACATGTTGAGAAAATTTGCCATAACTAAAACAGCTCTCCAGGATATTCTCAGACCCATTTTCCATAGTGACCAGCACAATGGTCCACCACCAAAGTAAACTCAACCAGAATTTATCAAACGAAATCTGATTTCCACAATGGTGAAAGGATTAAAAATATGTACTAGAGTTTGAAAAACATGATGATTAAAACTTTACCAGGCCTATCAATTCTTTCCATTAAAAGGAATGGCTTAAACTATCATTTACAGAGGCACAAATTGGCTAAGTGTATAGAGAAACTCAGGTCAGACATCTGTTGCATACAAGATCCTCATTGTACCTTAAAGGATAAAAAATGAGTCAGGGTGAAGGGATGGACATCTATAATACAGGCAAATGGAAATTAGAAAAAATGCAGGGGTTGCAATTCCATTTAGAGATACAATATGTTTTACACCAAAGAAGATAAGGACAGAAGATAAGGATAGACACTACATATTTGTGAAGGGAAATACTCAACACAAAGAGATTTCAATAATTAATATTAATGCACGCTACAGGAATGTTTCTCAATTGATACAGTAAACCTTAATGGGTGTGAAAAATTTGATATTTTCTAGCACTATAATAGTTGGAGATTTTAACATCCCTTAGGCCAGTGGTTCTCAACCTGTGGGTTGTGACACACAGGAACTGTATTAAAGGGTTGCAACAATAGGAAGATTGAGAACCACTGCCTTAGGCATTTTTGGACACATCTTCCAAGAAGAAACTAAACTAATAAATAATGGACTTAAACTTGATATGAGAATAAATGGACTTAACAGATATCTACAGAACATTTCATCATAACAAAAATGAATGCATATTCTTCTCATTAGCCATCCTCTGAAACTCATCATATCGTAGAACACAAGTCAAACCTCAGAACACTTAAAATAATAGAAATTATTCCTTGTATCTTCTTGAACTTTAATGAAATAAAAGTTGAACTGAACAACAATTGGAATCTTTATACTCAAATTAAGCCATGAAAACTAAATAGCCTTAAGCTGAATGATAGCTGGGTCAAAGACAAGAAGGAAATCACCAAATTATTAGAACAAAATGACAATGAAGACACCAATTATTAAAACCTGTGGAATACTGCAAATGCAGTCCTAAGAGAGCAATTTATACTATTGGAAGTCTTCTTTAAGAAAACAGAAAAAAATGTAAGTTGACAATTTAATGGGTCATCCCAAACAACTAGAAAAAGAAGAACATTCCAACCCCAAACCCAGCAGAAGAAAAGAAATAATCAAAATTAGAGCAGAAATAACATAAATAGAAAACAAAATAATCATGCAAATGATCAATGAAACAAAGAGTTGGTTTTTTGAAACCATTAATCAAACTGAAACCTTTGTCTGACCTAGCCAGAAACAGAAAGTAAAATCTCTGATATTGTCAATCACAAATAATGAAGGAGAAATAACATCACACACCTCAGAATTTTATAAAATCCTCGTTGATTACTACAAAAAACCTCTATTCTCATAAATATAAAAATCTGGAGGAAATGGATCAACACCTGTAAGCACACCGCTTTCCTAGACTCAGCCAGAAAGAATTAGAAATTCTGAATCAACCTATATCAAGCACTGAAATAGTATTAACTATATGAAATCTCCCACGAGAGATAAGCCTGGGACTAGAAGGCTTTACATTAGAATTCTAACAGACTTTTAAGGAGAAACTACTACCTTTATTATAACCTTTTCCAAAACACAGTAAAAGAAGGAATACTTCCCAAAACATTTTATGAAGCAAATATCATACTAATTCCAAAACCAGGAAAGGATCCCCAAAGGAAAGAAAACTAAATATTATTAAATAATATCAATGAAAAAACTACTCAATAAGATCCTAGCAAACAGAATTCAACCAACACATCAAAAGAATTATATACCACGATCAAGTTGGTTTTATCTCAGGGTTCCAAGATTAGTTAAACATATGTAAATCTGTAAATATAATGCATCACATACATAACATAAAAAAACAAAGACCATATTATTCTCTTAGTTGATGCAGGAAAAGCTTTTGCTAATATCCAGCATCGTTTCATGATCAGAACACTGAGGGAAAGAAGCTTACACGTGTCTGTGTCATTTCTTACACTGATAGAGGCCATCTACAGCAAACCCACAGCCAATATCATAATGAAACATTTGCTCTTGGATCTGGAAATAGAGAAAGATGCCCTTTCTCTCCATTGCTATTCAACATAGTAATGGAAGTCTGAGCCATTGCAATCAGGCAAAAGAAGGAGATCAAGGGTACCCAGATGGGGTTAGGGTACACCAAACTCACACTCTTCATTATGACATGATCTTATACCTGTAAAACTCCAGAGACTCAACCACAACATTCTAAGAAGTGATCAGGGAATACAGCAGCTACTCAGGATGCAAAACAAATACAAATCAGTAACAT
Organism: Arctocebus calabarensis; assembly: GCA_963573935.1. Classification (NCBI taxonomy): domain Eukaryota; kingdom Metazoa; phylum Chordata; class Mammalia; order Primates; family Lorisidae; genus Arctocebus; species Arctocebus calabarensis. The sequence goes on from CAUYON010169963.1 coordinate 57,403, forward strand.
TTATGTATACAAACAATAGTCAAATATGACAAAAGGTCTCTATTCCTTTTACAGTAGTGCCAAAGAAGACAAAATATCTGGGAATTTACTTAACGAAGGCCATGAAAGATCTCGATAAAGAGAATTATGAAACGCTAAGAAAAGAAATAGCTGAATATGTTAACAATGGCGAAATATATAATGCTCATGGTCGGGAAGAATCAACATGTCCATCCTACCCAAAGCAATCTTCAGATTTAATGCAATCCCTATTAAAACACAATTGTCATACTTTAAAGATCTTGATAAAATAGTACTTTGTTTTATAGGGCATCAGAGAAAACCTCAGATAGCCAATACATTACTCAGAAATAAAAACAAATCAAGTATATCATGTTCCAGACTTCAGGCTATATTATAAATCTACAGTGATCAAAACAGCATGGTACTGACACAAAAATAGAGAGGTAGATATATGGAACAGAATGGAGAACCAAGAGACTAACCCAGCCACTTATCATCATTTCATGTTTGATAAACCTCTCAAAAGCATTAATGGGGGAGAGAATCCCTTTCTAACAAATGGTACTGGTTGAACTGGCTGGTGACCAGTAGAAGATTGAAACTACACCCCCACCTTTCACCATTAATGAAAATTGAGTCTCACTGCATAAAAGATTTAAATGTAAGACATGAAACTATAAAAATACTAAAAGAGAGTGAATGGAAAATGCTTGAAGAAATTTGCCTGGGAGACAATTTTATCAGGAGGACTCCTTTGGCAATTGAAGCAACATCAGAAATATGTTACTGGGATCTGAGCAAACTAAAAAGCTCTGCACAGCCAAAAGCACAGTAAGTAAAGTAAGCAGAAAGCCTTCAGAATGGGAGAAGATATTTGCAGGTTATGTTTGCAACAAAGGTCTGATGACTAGAATCCACAGAGGACTCAAACTAATCAATTTAAAAAGATCAAATAACCCCATTTCTTTGTGGACAAGAGACTTGAACAGAAGCGTCTGTGAAGAAGATGATTGCATGGCCTAAAAGCACATGAAAAAATCAAGATGAGTAGACTGCTACCACACTTATCAATTATCTTAATAAATGTTAATGGTTTCAATTTCCCACTGAAGAGGCATAGATTTGCTGATTGGATATAAGAACACAAGCCATCCATTTTCTGAATGCAGGAAACACACCCAGGCTTAAAGGACAAATAAAAACTCAGGGATAGGGAATGGAAGACAATTTTTCAGGCAAATGGAATTAAGAAGAAAAGAGGTGTACAATATTATTTTCAGATAAAAGTGGACTTAAAGCAACTGAAGTCAAAAAAGTTAAAGATGGATATTTCATGTTGGTCAAGGGAAAATTATAACAAGAAGACGTTTCAATTCTGAATATTTGTGCACCAAACTTAAATGCTCTCAGATTCTTGAAACAGACCTTAATTAGTCTGAGCAATATGATATCCTATAGCACAGTAATAACAGGGGACTTTAACACTCCTCTTACAGAACGGGACAGATACTCTAAGCAGAAATTAAACAGACATAAAGGTCTTAAAATAGACCCTAGAACAACTGTGCCTGATAGACATATATAGAACACACCATCCCAAAACTAAAGAATAAACAGTCTTCTCATTGGCCCATGAAACATTCTCCAAACTTGATTATATCCTCGGACACAAAACAGACCTCAACAGAATCAAAAGTATTGAAATTTTACCTTGTATCTTCTCAGACCACAAGTCATTAAAGGTGGAACTCAACTACAACAAAGACATTCAAACCCACACAAAGACATGGAAATTATACAACCTTGTGAAGAATGACAGTTGGATGCAGGAAGAAATAAAGGAGGAAATTATTAACTTCCTTAAGCATAATAAAAATGGAGGCTCAAGTTACCAAAACCTGTGGAATACAGCAAAAGTAGTCCTGAGAGGAAAATTTATCACTTTAGATACCTATATTTGAAAAACTGAAAAAGAACACATCAATAAAATCATAAGCCATCTTACAGAATTGGAAAACGAGGAACAGTCTAAGCCTAAACCCAGAAGAAGAAAAGAAGTATCCAAAATTAAATCAAAGATTAATGAAATTAAAAAAAAAGAATCATTCTGAAAACTAATGAAAAAAAGGAGTTGGTTTCTTGAAAAAAAATAAATTAAATAGACAAATCTTTGGACAGACAAATAGAAATAGAAAATTAAAATTTCAAGTAACCCTATATCCGAAATAAGAACGGGGACAAAACAACAGATGCCACAGAGATACAAGAGATTATGTCTTAATACTACAAGAAACTCTATGACCAGAAATTTGACAATGTGAAAGAAATGGATAAATACTTGAAATCATACCCTCTCTCTAGACTTAGCCAGGAAGAAATAGATCTCCTGAACAGATCAATTTAGAGCAGTGAAATCAAAGAAACAAGAAAAATCTCACAGGAAAAAATTCTCTTGTTCAGATGGCATCACACCAGAATTCCTGTCAAACCTTCAAAGAAGAGCTTGTTCTAATACTGAAGAAATTATTTCAAAAAACTAAGAATCTTCCCGAAAATGCTCTAGGATGCAAACATCACCCTGATACCAAAACCAGGAAAAAAAATAACTGAAAAGGAGAAAGTCAGACTAATTTAATTAATGAATATAGCTTCAAATATTATCAACAAAATCCTAACCATTACATTACAGGCTTTCTTTAAAAAGTTCATACATCATGATTCAAATACATTTCATCTCAGGTACACAAGACTGGTTGAAAATATACAAGTCCATAAATGTTATTCACCATATCAACAGAAGCAAAATCAAAGACTATATGATCCTATTAATAGATACAAAACAAGTATTCAAAAAAATCTTGCTTCCATTTCTAGTTATAACACTGAAGCTTAAAGGCATAGATGGCACGTTTCTTAAACTGATCAAAACTATCCATGACATACCAATAGCTAATATTTTAATGAATGGAGTAAAACTGAAAGCTTTTCCACTTAGCACTGGAACCAGACAAAGTTGTCCTCTATTGCCACTACTATTCAACATAATGCTGGAAATTCTAGTCCATACAATTACGCAAGAGAAGAAAATTAGGGCATCCAAATGGGAGCAGAGGGGGTCAAACTCTCGCTCTTTGCTAATGAAATTATTTTATACTTAGAGAACCCCACGGGAAATCACAAGTTTCCTGGAAGTCATAAAAAAATAGTAATGTCATAGGATATAAAATCAATGTCCGTAAGTCAGTAGCCATTGTATATGCCAATAACAGCCAAGATGAGATGCTAATGAATGACACAACCCGTTTCACCATAGCTTCAAAGAAAATGAAATACCTCGGAATATACCTAGCCAAAGAGTTGAAGGAGCTCCATAAAGAAAATTATGAAACCTTAAGAAAGGAAATAGCAGAAGATATTAACAAATAGCAGAACATATCACGCTTATGGCATGGAAGAATCAACATCATTAATAGTGCCTATACTTCCCAAAGCAATCTACACATTCAATGCCATTCCTTTTAAAATATCAACATCGCACTTTCAACATATGAAATAAATAATTCATCATTTTGTATTGAACCATAAAAAAACCCCGTATAGCTTAGGCAGTTCTTAGTAATAAAAACAAAGCCAGGGGCATCAGCATACCAGACTTTAGACTGTACTACAGCATAGTGGTCAGAACAACATAGTACTGGCACAAAAATAGAGACATAGCCATTTGGAATTGAATAGAAAACCAGGAAATGAAACTAATATCTTATAGCCACTTAATCTTTGACAAATCAAAGAAGAATATATACTGAGGGAAACAATCCTTATTCAATAAATGGTGCTTTGAGAACTGGCTATCCACATGTAAAAGACTGAAACTGGACAAGCACCTTCCTCCAGTCACAAGAATTGATTCAAGATGGATAAAAGACCTAAATTTAAGGCCTAAAATGAAAAAAATAAATAAAATAAAAAAGGCATAAAATGATAAAAAATCCTCAAATAATGCATAGGAAAAACACTTGAAGAAATTGGCCTGGGGAAAAACTTTATGAAGAAGACTTCTATGGCAATTGTGACATCAACAAAAATAAGTCTTAAGCAAAGTGAAAAGCTTCTGTACATCTAAGGATACAATAACCAAAGCAAATAGACAGCCTATATAATTGGAAAGTACATTGCATATTTTGAATCAGACAAAAGCTTGATAACTAGGATCTACAGAGAACTCAAATTAATCCATATGATAAAAGCCAACAATCTCATACATCAATGGGCAACAGACACTAATAGAATAGCATAGGAATACAGGGAAAGGGGAAAGGGAAGGGAGGGGAGGGGGGAGTATGGGTGGAGGGAGGGCAATTGGTGGGATCACACCTACGGTGCATCTTAGCAGGGTACTGGGGAAACTTATTAAATGTAGAGTATCAATGTCTTTATATAGTGATCAAGAAAATGCCATGAA
>CAUYON010169964.1:0-15246 GCA_963573935.1 Arctocebus calabarensis
CCCACCAAACAACAATGATGGCTGCAACCAAAAAATGGCCAGGCGTTGTGGCGGGCGCCTGTAGTCCCAGCTACTTGGGAGGCGGAGGCAGGAGACTCGCTTGAGCCCAGGAATTGGAGGTTGCTGTGAGCTGTGATGCCAAAGCACTCTATCCAGGGTGACAGCTTGAGGCTCTGTCTCAGAAAAAAATAAAAATTAACCACATGAAATAAACTTTGGAAACATAGTTTGTACTAGGTACCAAACATCGCACTGGACCAGTGTTCTCAAGCCGGGGGTCGCGACCCCCGGGAACTGTGTGAAAGGCGGTGGCACTGGAAGGCTGAGAACCTCTGCACTGGATTGTGCCCGGCCCCTCCCCCACTGTGGTTTTACCCCACACAGTTAGGTCCAGCCAGGCACTGCTCTCAGCTAAGAGAAAGTGAACACCAGTGTTAAGTGTCTACATAAATACGTATTTAGTAAATAGTTTGTGGGGTTTTTTGATTTTTTTTTTCCAAGTATGGTTTAATCATAGGCAGAACAGACTGTATGAGATGTAGGTCAAAGGCAAATAACCAATACCTTTCTTACTGTTAGGAATTACTAAGGCAACAAAAAGCAAGATGCCTCATGATAAAGTCCAGAAAGGAGTTTAGGAAAGAAATTTCTTAGCAGAGTATAGAAAGCCCTTTACAGGGCAGACACAACTCCTCTCGGTGTACCAGCCATCCTTCTGGGGAGAACACCGATTCAAGCTGCACGTTTGTTTTTGCATCTCCCTGGCTTTACATGCCTGCTCTTTCTGCCTCGAATGCTCTTCTGTTCTATGACTGAAAACTACTTTATTCCCTCTTCAGGCACAGCTCAAAGTCCCCATGAAGATTCCTACCAATTTCCAAACAATAGAGAAACAAGAGCCTACCCATCTTGAAAAGAGTGTGTTTTATCTCATCAACCCCTCAACACTCTGAGGTGATGTCTATTTGCTCCATGTGACTCAGCGAGTGGGGCGCCGGCCACATATACAGAGGATGGCAGCTCAAACCCACCCTGGCCAAACAGAAACAAAAAAATAGCCAGGTGTTGTGGCGGGCACTTGTAGTCCCAGCTACTCGGGCGCCTAAGGCAAGAAAATCACCCAAGCCCAAAAGCTAGAGGTTGCTGTTGAGCTGTGACGCTATGGCACTCTACCGAGGGTGATAAAGTGATTAGGGGACGGGGCTGCACTTGGTGAGTCTCTAAAAGGCCATTTACCAGCTAAATATCAAAAATTTTCTCCTTCAGGGCAATGCCTATGGTTCAGTGAGTAGGGTGCCAGCCCCATATACTGAGAGTGGCGGGTTTGAACCTGGCCCTGGCCAAACTGCAACAAAAATATAGCCAGGTGCTGCGGCAGACGCCTGTAGTCCCAGCTACTTGGGGGCTGAGGCAAAACAATCACCTAAGCGCGAGAGCTGTAGGCTGCTGTGAGCTGTGGCACCACAGCACTCTACCAACAACAACAAAATGAGACTCTGTCTCTTTTAAAAAAAAAGTTCTCCTTTAAATCATGAGTGTAGAATGGGGGGGGGAAATGGGCAAAAGTGAGAAAATCACTACATTAAAGATCCAAACTTACTTTTTTTTTTCTGCCTTGTGCTCCAACACCGGCATATTAAATTAGTACAGTACCAGAAACTTCTCAGCTTTTTGTTAGAGAACTTTATTCAGGTCTCTACTCTCGAAATAGCTGTATCAAGTTCTCTGTGGAAATTATACTTGTACGTAAAATAAAGAGAAGAAAATATAAAACACTGTGTGATTAAGCTGTGCCTGGAGAAGAGTCTACAGAAGATGACAGTGTCATCAGGATGAGAAGGGCACGTCCAAAGAGGCAGGTGCCCAACACACAAGCGCAGAGGTAAGAATGAGCATGGCGTAGAGACAGCCACCAGAGATGAAGGAGGTGACACAGGTGAGTATCCAAATGCCAGGCCAGAGAAGGAAACTGGACGTGAGAAGCTAAGGCCGCAGGGATGCTGACCAGGGACGTGACAACACAGGAGGATCTGGACTCTCATTTAGGTTGGCAGACTGAGTAGATGGGGGGCAATCTTCCCCCACTCCCAAAATTCTACCGAAATTCCAAAGTATCCTTAAATAAACCCATGACAAAGTACATTGTGAAAAGCAAACTCATTATCAAATTTCTGTGAGACAGAAAACGTAGAAAGGAGTTTTGAGTCCAGACTTCTTTCCTAGTCTCTTAGTGACTAGGATACCTATCAATGCCTCTACCTTGATGGTCAGCAAACATTGCAACCTATGTTCTCAAAATTCACCTGACAGCCCCCGACAAGACCTACTCTACACACAGTCTTTCCATCTCAGTTAACAGCAACTTGATGCTTTCCACTAGCTAAGTCTATCCCCTCTCCTCGCACACTCCCCCACGTCCTACCCTAACGTCTCACCACCTGCACCACCTTTGGTCTAGGCCCCTGGGACAACTCTTAGCTGGTCTTGTTGAGCTGCTGTCACAATGCTGCACTTGTCTCCAGTTCTCTCTCTACAGCCTGATCTCAACAGAGCAGCCAGATCATTCCTATGCTCAAAGCTGCCCAATTGTTCTTTTCTGTCAGAATAAAAGCTAAATTCCTTACAGCCACCATGACGGGTTCTCAGTTACGTCTGACTTCATTGCCTACCACTCTCCCCACCTGTTCCTATTCATTCTGCTCCCACCCCCACGACCTTCCTCTTTCCCTGCAGACATGAGTACCATCCCGTCTTAAGGCCCTTGCACTAACTGTTTCCCCTTACCGGATATCTGCTTAGCTAATTCGTTCCTTTCACCTCAGTAACATCTATTTAACAAACCTATTTAGAATTACAACCAGCACAACATACAATCCTCTTCACTCTTTTTTTTCCCACTATACTACACCATGTTTATCATCTCATTAAATTAAGGTGTTTTGCCACCTTCATCTCCATGCCCCACACCATCCAGTGTAACCTAAACACTTGGAATAAACTGTGCCTGGAATGTAAATGGACTGAGCAGTGAAGATGTCCACCGTCCAGAATACACACTGGCCAAAGCGAACATCGGAAAGGGAACTTGGGAAAGATCTAACTTGTGGTCAGCAAATAGAACAGAAACGGGCAGGGCCACAATAACCAAGCTGATGAGTAAACACACACACTGCCTGAAGAGCAGCCGCAGCAGCTCCTCTATGCTCTTCCCCAGTCCCAGTGGAGACGATTCTCTCGCCTCAGTCTTCCAAATAGCTGGGACTACACGCGCCCGCCACAGCGCCCGGCGCGATTTTTTGTTGCGGTTGTCATTGTTCTTTAGCTGGCACTGGCCAGTTTCAAACCTGCAACCTCGGTATATGTGGCTGGCGCCATAAACCACTGTGCTACAGGTGCTGACCCAGCCAACACTATTTCAACTTTCCAGTTAAGTTAGTCATGTGAAAAACATACTGGTCACAGATTATAACTACTATAAACGTAAGGAAGAATTCTTTAATTATAAAGACATTTTGTATGCTGTTAAGAGTATTTAAATATTTTAGACATACTATGAGTGTGGTTTTCATTAAAAAGTAGATGCAAATTTTTATATCATCATGTGTCCAAAAAAACAAGTATCTGGTCACATATTAATGGTGATTTCAAAAATTACTAAAAACTAAAGTTGTGACAAAAATAACCTGCTTTCAATATTGGGATAGCCATAGTTTAATCTTTTGCAATGTAAAGAAAAGTACAAACAGTAACTTCTAAATTTACCTTCTTTGAATTTCCATTTCTTCTTGGGATGGGCCATTTTGAACTTGGACCGGTAGCTGTGAATTTTGTCTAGGCAATGTTGGCCCTACAGAGGGAGGAAAATGTAACAGGTGAATAGTTTCTTCATATTTAGCTGGATAGAGGAGATTAAATCATGAGAATAACACAAAATCATCACATATTTACAAATGTATCTTCTTTTTGTCTAGCAAAATAAAATATAAGCTTTAGGGAACACATAGCAAATGAAAAGACTGCAACATAACGCTGTCATCATCTCCAGAAGGCTTACTTGAAACAAATGAGAAAACATCAACAATAAAGGAAAAAGAAACATTTATATATGAAGAGCTTGAGTAAAACAAGTGTTCAATGAGCATCTGAATAGGCACCTAAGCTTGACATTTTCTAAGACAATGAGACATTCTCTTAGGGCAATTATTCATGAAGTGGAGAAGGAGAACTTAAATGAAAAATCAGAATTCAAAAACTCACCTAAATAGAACACTGGAAATGAAAAACAGGAGAGAGAGAGCATGAGAACCTTATTACTAGACTGAAGTATGCTAATGCATTTATCAAATTTTCTCAATTTAAGCTGGCATTTCTACATATATATTTGCTAAACTTTCATAAAACAATTACCCTACTTAATCTGAATTTTTAATGTAACAGAGGTAATCTTAACAACTTTTCACTTGTGGGTAAGAAGGGGAAAAAAACCCAAATTCACATCAACAAGGTTTTGTCATGAGAAACTAATGCCCATTCATTCCCACATATGTACGATGCAGACCCATTCTTTGCATCTTCGAAAAAATGCCACTAAATTATAGGATAACTTTAATGTCACTAGATAAAAAAACTAAATGTGTCATAAAATGAGAAAAATACTAGACCTAATATACAATGCCTAGGGTTAAAACAGAACAATCTTGAAATCTTATGCAGTCAATAAGAGAGTAAAGAAATAAATAATATTTATTTTCCACTCTTGGAGAGGAGTATGTGAGTAATGATATACTATACCCATTTGTGAATTCTAGTATGCCAGCAAATGCTCCTAACAGGTATTTTTGGAAGATTTTTGTAGAGCACTAATATTAAAAAGTAAGCAAATGCTTATGTGTACTAAAGCAAATTCTTATAATCTGTGACTGTAACAGTACTAACAGAGTATCTACCTTATACTAGTGGAACAGACTTCACAACTACAAGTAAAGGTTGATCAGGATGTTGATACAGTACTGCTATATCCCAAATGCAAAAAAAACAGAAGCCATTTGATCTAAACTTACCTACTAACTTTTCCCCTCACCTCTTTCATCATTTATTTTGTCCTATCAAGACAAACTAGATGACAATAGCAGTGACATATTTCATTAGATTTCCTAAGAATCTGCTATTTTGAGAATCAAATAAAGGAAATATAAAATATATTGAAATCCCATATAATCAGTAACAATAACAAAACCAAAAAAGCTTTTGAAATTAAAATTAAATACACACGTAAATGTTTGCATAAATAAAAATACATGATTGCTACCTCATAACACATTAGGATTCTTTCCTTAGGAAATTAACATAATGATGTAAAAAATAAAACACTAATGTTTAATACTTTAAAGGGAAAAGATCTGTCTTTTGGCAAAAACAGGGGGCCATGCGAGGGAGGAGGGTAAATTTGAGAATATATAAAATATGTGGGGTATTCGTCCAAAATTATGAAGTGCTAGGTATTCAGCATGGACAACTCACAAGAACAACAATGGTTTAAATATCTTTTAAAGTAATGTTCATTTGAGTATTTGAGTGGAAACTTCAGGCTGCTTAAATAACGAGAGTTCAATGTCAGTAATTTAGAGTTGTTTGGGCATCAAACTCAAAGAATGCAAACTCACATCTAGGGCAGCTATTGTATCTCAACGGTAATGTTAATGGATTAAATTCGCCAGTTAAAAATCTAAATTTTAACTCAAATATATAAATTCAAAAGATGTCAACAAGTAAATTCAACCCTATTGCTTTTTATTAAACAAGTTTTTAAAAAATTATGACATAACTCATAAAAACTGAATGAGAAAATAATCTTTTTAGCAATTTACAGAACCTGTTTTGGAATTTTTTTTAAGGTTTTGGAAGTTTACTGAGCAGAACTGTTTAGAAAGGAGATTTTATTTTAAAATATAGATAATACCTCATGGCTGTCAACATTAAGAATAAAAATAATTTATTACATACATTTTATTTCTGCAGCTGAGACAGAAAAAGTCAAGGAAGATTCTTTTAAAATGTGGAGAATTTTGATCCTGAACAAATCTTAGAATTCTTTTGTAATGGTTTTTTGTGGTAATGGGCTACTTGCCTTTCTAGACATTCTTTAATGGGGGTTGGGGTACAGCATCCCTTCCCTTGACATTCTTTTAATCTGGTTGTTTTGTGTGTCTCCTCTTCATCAATATTGTCAAGCTGCAATAACTAGCACATTGAAAATTATGTGCATTTAAAAATTAATATAAAAACACTATATAAACACTGACTAAAGATTCTAGGGAAATTATGAACTTCAGATATACATTTTACCTTCTTGTCAAAAATTCTAATGAGCAGGGTGGCGCCTGTGGCTCAAAGGAGTAGGGTGCCAGCCCCAAATGCCGGAGGTGACGGGTTCTAACCCAGCCCCAGCTAAAAATTGCAAAAAACAAAACAAAAAAAATTCTAATGAGCCACAGAGTGGCTCCCACTCCACATGAAGCAGGAGCTAAGTTAGGCAAGGCTGTCGGCCACCACTGTGCTCTCAGGAATGCAACTTCACACAGCCATAGTCCTAAATGAGTATCTATGCTCTCATAAAATACAAAACAGGTACTTTCATAACCATTTCAGTGGGCAAATAAAAATATTTTATGAGCATTGTGTTGTGGTTAAGAAACCAATGAACCCATCTTTGCCCCTAGTATGTTATCATAAATAAAGTTGCTGTTTTTAGAGTTAGTTCTCTAACAGCCAAAGACAATAGTTGATCTTATCTGTCCTGACTAGAGGAGGTATATAGCAAAGTTTATGAATTACTGTTTCTAATAAAGAAAATGTGGCAACATCAACGATATAATATCTTCGGTTAAAGCACCTTTTACTTATGGTCACCTTTTAATTTTCACAAATCTAGTTTCACACTTGACTACAGACTAAAGACAAATAGGTATTATTATAGACAATACAATCAAGTTTAAACTTAGCAAAGTGGTAATTATATTGTTTGTACACAATTAAAAGTAATCATGGGAGAAATTTGCTTTTTAACACATTATTTTACAACTTTAAAAAGCCATGTTCATTTAGGTTAAATCAATCTTCTCTCTGCAACTGGGTAAACTATTATTCTACATCTGGACTTCAACATATTAAGAAAGATGGTAAAGAACATCAAGTGGGTTTCATAAAATGAGTGAAAGAGTCCTAATAACTAAGTATCAATAGTCACTGGTGATTAGTTCAAAAGACAGCCTGGAAGAGCCCCCTGGAGGAGGCAGGAAAATCAGAAATGAAAGTTAACTGATGAGGCACTAATGTTTGCGTGTGGGGTCTAGGGGGGCGGGGGGTGGGGTGGGGGGGACTCACAGAGCCACACCCGTCGCCTGGAGGTGACCAAAAAGACATTAGAATTTTTGTTTTTTTTTTAAATGAAATTTATCACAGATGCTTCTTTCCTAAGCCAGTAAATACATAACCTCAAAAATGATTCTCTTCATAGGTAAACAGTAGTACAGTAATACTGAGGAATCACATTAAAACTGATGAGTCACATGGATAAAGTTCTTACACACAGCTGAACTGTTTGTGTAAATTTTTATCATGTTATAACTTTATCTTTCTCATAAAATAATCAAGGTATATCTGAGTTTAAAAGATCAAATAAGGTTAAAAAAAGGTACAAATGAGTCCCAAAAAGTCAGTCTAAAAGGTATAGATAAGGTTTTAAAAAAAAAAAAAAAAAAGAAAGAAAGCTTAAATAAAGATTTAAGTCAATTTTTGGAACTTGGGTTTTTAAGCCAAAAATTTTAGAATCAAATGGAGATGAAAAGATTTCAGATGAGGATGTGTACCTATCTACAGATATATCTATTTGTAGATATATCTCCTTGTGTAGCAACAAGGAGATATATATACACACACATACGTATATGTATATATATCTCTGATTATCTCTAACTCGGGGCGGCTAAGTGACATAGTTGGTTTGTCCATGCAAACAATACACGCATGTGCACACATGTGTGTATAGGAAAGTGAGAGTGAAAGAAAACATAACCTAAATTCATTCCTAAGCCACAGATATTTAACCTACTGAGTAAAGGAGGCTGTCAATCAGAAACCAACCCATTAAAGAACGTCAAGCTTACGTCTGCCTCACAGTAGGCATAGCTAAAATGAATCCAAGTTAAACAAAAGCTCCCTTCAAATAAGGCACATTTACATTCCTCAAATCATATGAAGATGGATCTAAATTTTTCCTTAAATTTTAAATTAAAAGTTTGCTTCCAAACAAATAATTAAAAACAAAAATGAACAAACAAAAACCCCTTTTATCTATGTTCGAAGAGGTGGACAAAAATAGCTTTAAGATCCTAACTATAAATAAATCTTCACTAACAATCCAACTCAAAACTGACCAAATCACCTACATGAACCACAACAAATATCACAACATAAAAACAATAGCTTGCTATATATCCCAGATATCACAAACCAGACTATGCCTAAGGCAACAAAAATTAGGAAAATGTGCAAGGAGTATGTACCACAGCTTGAAAAAGTAATGTAAACATAATGTTGCTTACCACAGAAAATACATCGCAAATTAGTGCTGTCCTGGGTAGCAGTAACCTTGCTCTGGGCTGCAACAGACACCTTGGTGTTAGAAGCTTCAAAGGACAACGGGGCCATCTGAAGAACTTCACATAAACTAAAAGGTGCTTTGAAATGTTCAAAATGTATTCAAACATACGTCCTATCTAGACCCTCATCCTGAAAGCACTGTAATTTAGTAAAAACGTATCCTCTTAACATAGGTCTTTAAAAATTTTATATGTAGTCTTCTTTGAGGAAAAACCCGAGAAGCAGCCATAGACAAAATGATGCGCTTACAGCTTAATTATTCCTAAGTAATACAATCAAAGACTGCAATCCATACTTCAGGATTATGTATTTCAAAAGCTAATAGAGGGAAGGTAGAATAAGTCAAGAGTCCATAGTCTACGGCCGTGAGAGTCACTGTCACGGGATCTACCTCTCATTTAGGAGAATCACATCTGAAAAAAAATGTAGGGGAAATGTTTACGATTACCTTGAGATTAACTCATTTTTACTACCTGGAAAAGACCAAAGCCATTATAAGGAGTTTTTATTAATTTATATAAAATAATATCTTTCTTTGCTTTGCATTTTGAAAAAGAAATGTGCTATTAGTTATTTTACCAAGCATTTACATTTTACTGTTTCTTTTTTCCTCAATATGTATATATTTGACAAAATTTCTTATTAAAGATGTGTGGCCGCATCAAACAGCCATTTATTTAGGCTATTTACATTAAAAATTAGCTTCAGTGTCAATGAAGTAAATTATCTTTAAGAGAAAAAACTCAATGAAACAGTGATGATTTATGAAAAAGGAAAGGGTTTAATCCAAAATCAAGGTGATACTCAAAACTGGGATGAGAAAAACAAGTGTAAATTTTACATATATATACATTTTTTTAAACTATCACTTTAGTGACATACAAAAAGTGTACATTAATATTCTTCTTTAAAGAAATCTTTTCAGCATGGGAAAGATTCTCTACCAGTATATATTAACTAAGAAACAGTGAATGGTTAAATTTGTGTGTTCTTTAAATAATATAACCCATGCTAGCTAAAAAAGTCTTAGTAAATTCAGAACCAAACCAATTTAAAGAGTGTACATTTAAAAATGGTAACAAGTCTCAAATAATCAGGAGAATTTTTCATCCTTTTTTAGAAATTAGATTTAACATAAGTCTCACTTTAAAATTATAACATACAGCAGATATTTGCAAACACAAAATAAGACTGATAAATGTTAACTTTGCTAAATACTTCCAACCACTCAATCTATTATTATTAAAGCAGCATGCACGATATTTACCTATAAGATATAGAAAGACTGCAGGTATACAGATAAAATGTCTATCAAGCTAATGAGATCATTCCAAAGGACATAAACAATTTAGAAAATTTTCAGTAATTGTATTTTAAGTTTAAACTGCTTTTTTTAAAAAAATCTGTTACTGATATTTGTAAATGGCTACTTCTACAAAATCTTTATTATAAGAAACATTCCTAGTCTTCAATTTTTATCCTTCAGTTCCTATAAGCCATAGTTACAGGGGGCAAAAACATAAGGACAATTTTTTAAAAACTTACAAGAAAAACCTGAGAAATTATCTCGTCTCTGACAACGAAGAAACTGCCACATTCCATTACCAATCATTTTGGCAAAAAGTCACCTGACAATTGTCAGAATGCAGGTAAGCCATTATTACTGCATAAGATAAAACATTTCCAATCAAAAATTTCCAATCTTTCGTACAATTTAAACTATGAAGCAACGTTCTTGCATTTCATATCTATTAAGCATCTTCTTTCTGGTAGACTTTTACTTCGTATCATCATGTAAAATACTGATCTGAATTCGGGTAAGGCTGCCTGAATTCTGCTGCAGTTTGCATTTCCCGAAGATACTAAATTATTCATTCCACCATATACACAAGGCTAGCTGAATTTCCTGCTTAATAATGATGGCATTAACTCTTTCTTCACTCACCAGAGGACACTGGAATATGACAAAGAACTTCCAATGTCCAGGTTAAGCATGTTCAGTAATATCATGTTTTCAGCATAGTTTCAAGACTAGCACTGAGGTTCCAGTCAACTTCACATTTTACCCATTTCTTTTAAGTTAGCTATATTAACACAGGCTTAGGGCTAACAGCCATCTGTTAGGCTTTCCCGCAGCCTTTAACACTGTTTATCATTAGGTGTTTTATATGAGCAGAAATGTAGAAACCTTGGACAAGATATTAATAGTGAAAAATAAGAGGTCATTTAGATTTGATCACTATTCTTGTATTTTATTACTGTAATTATTATAGTTGACTGCTAGCATTCATGCTTTTCACACTAGAGGTTGTATTCACAGTTAGTCCCAAGGTAATCTGGGCAATCAATTACCCATCTTGGCATTTTTTTCTGAGTATCAGATAATGTTTGAATCTGATTTGCACTCTCTGGAAGGCTGGTCTGTTGACTGAGTGAATAGCTTAATATTAAGGCTCCCAGGTATCTCTCTCATGATTGCTAAATTCTACTATCTACATTTTTGAGAGGGATAAAAGCAAGTGCGTTTGTATAGAAGGAAGGCAGGTGCTGCAGTGGTGTGGCTGCCTGCATTCAACAAAAAATAGTTTACCATGTGCCAGCAGGTATGAGAATTAGAAACAGTAAATATTATTCAAAGCAATGGCATTTTGAAACGTTGCCAAAAGCATTACGTCGAAAATTTTTAAACAGATTTTTTACAATGAAAGAAAACTTCTATGTATCTCAGGAAATGTAGCAACATGCACGTATAGTCACATATGAAAAAAAATAGCATTACATAGAACTACTTTTTTTTTTTTTAACCTCAATCTTAGGGAAAACTATACAAGATTGGTTTTTTTCCACTCCTTCGTTTCTTATAATAAACTTGAAGAGACAACTAAAGTTAAGGGGCCTATCACTTACTCTCCTGTCAGATCCTAATGCTTCTAAAGGCAAGAATAATGAGTGTCCCCACCCACATTCATTCTCTGCTTCCTCATTCTGAGCACAGGTCAAGACCTGATCCAGACCTGTCCATCAGTTCACTTGAGCATACTACACCCTTTATAACCAAAGGCTTAACTAAGTAAATGCTCAGAGCAGCCACCACATTGCAGAATGCTGCTTTAACATGATAGCTTAGTAGAATGTTTGCTAACCCTCTTATCAGTGCCCTTATCTATTTACTTACAAACCCCAGAAATCTAGGACCCACTTTATCCCTTCCTTCTCTTTTACTCCTATTTAACCAATTTCCAAGGCCTGTCAATTCCACTTCCTAATTTCTTCCTCTAAACTATCTCTATTGCCACTGTTCTTATTTATGATCTCTTTCTTTACTGGTATTCCAAATGGGCTACATATACCTCAGAAGTTTTACATGTATTGGGGCAGGGAAGAAAATAGTAGCGCTTCCATGTGTTAATTTTACTCCTCCTTTTTCCTTTTCTTTTTCCTAACACATATAATATGCCAACACCATGCTGAGAAAGTGAGAGACTGCCAGACTATATAGACAATTACAGTAACAGCCTAATCAACCTGCCTTTTCTAATATATGTCCCCTTTGCCATACCAGCCAGTGATACTTTCATAACTGGATGAAATCATTCCCCTGCTCTTAAGATAAATACCAAAACCCAGTGCCTTCTCCCCACACGGTGAATGCTGCCTATCTCATGCAATTTGCTGTGCTGCTCTCAGCTTCTCCAGGGCTCTGTCCGACCCTCCCCCTGCAGGGCCTTTTTCACCTGCCTCTGCGTCTGGTATTCTTCTCCTGGTTAACTGGTATGCTTCTATTTGTACCGACTAGGTTTTCTGACAATCAACACTCAATTAGAATTACTATTAGCCTCCAGACAACTAAAATAACGTCCTTCACCAGACATTCTTCCTACTTCAAGTTTTATTGTATATCCTTTATTCTTATTAGCCACTTCAAAAGATTTCAAAGGAGGTAAGCATAAATATAAAATTAAATAACGTCAAATTTTCTAGGAAATATGAAGGATCTATCTAAAGATTTAGGAGAAAAGCTTTAGAACAATATTAAAATTAAGGCAAAGAGATCAAAACTTATATTTGGGTAAGAAAGTAAGTTTTGTTTTCTTTTTAAGACACAGTCTCACTTTGTCACCCTTGGTAGAGTGCCGTGACGTCACACAGCTCACAGCAACCTCCAATTCCTGAGATTAGGCGATTTTCTTGCCTCAGCCTCCCAAGTAGCTGGGACTACAGGTGCCCGCCACAACACCCAGCTATTTTGTTGTTGTTGTTGCAGTTTAGCGGGGGCCAGATTCGAACCCGCCACTCTCGGTATATGGGGCCTGCACCCTACCCACTGAGCCACAGACGCTGCCTTTTTTTGTTTGTTTGTTTTTTAATTATGGATGGGAATATACAACAGAAGGGAAATGGACCTGCAAAACTAAAGTCTAGGGGTAAAACAGTAAATTCATCCAACTCCACAGGCAAAGGTGAAGACATTCACGATATGAGTATGTCTCATATCAATTTAGGAAAACACACAACTGTGCTCCCTTACCTACATGTAAAAAACTGAATCTCCTTTAACCAAGAAAAAAGTTTCTGTTTTAAAAGTATAAAACAGGCTCAGTGCCTATAGCTCAGCAGCTAAGGTACTAGCCACATACACCAGGGCTGGCTGGTTCGAATTTGCCCAGGCCTGCCAAACAACAATGACAACTACAGCAAAGAAAAAAGCCAAGCGTTATGGCGGACAGCTGTAGTCCCAGCTGTTTGGGAGGCTGAGGCAAGAGAATCACTTAAACCCAAGAGTTTGAGGTTGCTGTGAGCTGTGATGACACAGCACTCTACTGAGGGCAACATAGTGAGAATCTGTATCAAAAAACAAAAAAGTGTAAAACAAACGCTTTTGGAGACCATATCTGTTTTTTCTTACTATTGAATTAAGAGAAACACAAAAGTATTATGTTTCTAATATTCTAGACTTTTAGGGGTGGAAAAAATGAAGAAAAGTAGAAGTAGGGTGATTCTGGGCCAAATAACTGAACCTGGGGACTAAGAGAATAAATCTCAGACTTTGATTTGAGCATTTGTCTCTATTTACACTCAATTTGGTATAGAAAATCTGCTTTACATAATTTACCAAATTTTAAAATACTGATTTTTTTTTTTTAAGTTAAAAAATTGAGGAGAGGCCAGTAAGAATGGCTCACACTTATAATCCTAGCACTCTGGGAGGCTGAGGCAGGAGGCCGGAGGATCAGGAGGCAGGACCATGGCTTGAGGTCTGGAGTTCAGGACCGGCCTGAGCAAAGCAAGACCTCTATTAAAAAGGTGGGTATCTGGCTGGGCACACTCAGTGAGTAGGGTGCTGGCCATAAACACTAAAGCTGGCAGGTTCGAGCCTGGCCTGAACCTGCTAAAAAACAACAATGACGACTGCAACAACAACAACAACAAAAAATTAGCTGGGCATTGTGGCAGGCACCTGTAGTCCCAGCTACTGGGTAGGCAGAGGCCAGAGAATCGCTTAAGCCCAAGAAGTGGAGGTTGCTGTGAGCTGTGAAACCACAGCACTCTACTGAGGGCAACATAGTGAGACTCTGTCTCAAAAAAAAAAAAAAAAAAAAAAGAACTAGGTGCCAATAAACTTAGACACTTGGAAGCTAAGGCAGGAGGACTGCTTGGGCTGAGGAGTTTGCAGTTGCTTAGGCCAAGGCACTCTAGTCTAGGAAACACAGTGAGACACTGCCTCAAATAATGGGGTGCTGGGTGGGGATTTGTTTTGATTTTAATGTCTTTGCCTTAAAAATCCTTAAGATTTAGTCATTATACAACTTTAAAACAAGAGGAGTCAATTACTACAATGTAGAAAGCATACATAGATACATATGAATACATACTTTTTACTAGGATTTGCTTTTCTTTTTTCGTCACCCTAGTTAGAATGCCATGGAGTCATAGCTCACAGCAACCTCAACCTCAAACTGTTGGGTTCAAGTGATTCTCTTGCATCAGCCTCCCGAGTAGCTGGGACTACAGGTGCCCGCTACAATACCCATCTATTTTTTTAGAGACAGGGTCTTGCTCTTTCTTGGGCTGATTTCAAACCTGTGAGCTCAGGCAATCCTCCAACCTTGGCCTCCAAGAGTCCTAGGATTACAGGCATGAGCCCCTGCACTGACCTAGGATTTGCTTTTCAAAATGCCACACACAGGCTCAGCACCTGTGGCTCAAGGGGCTAAGGTGCCACCCACGTGCACCTGAGCTGGCGGGTTCGAATCCAGCCTGGGCCACCAAACAACAATTGACAGCTGCAACCAAAAAATGGCCAGGCGTTGTGGCGGGCGCCTGTAGTCCCAGCTACTTGGGAGGCAGAGGCAGGAGACTCGCTTGAGCCCAGGAATTAGAGGTTGCTGTAAGCTGTGATGCCAGAGCACTCTATCCAGGGGGACAGCTTGAGGCTCTGTCTCCAAAAAAAAAAAAAAAAAATCTGCTTTATAAAATGCCTAATTTACAGGCCTGTAAATCCTACAACTCCGGAAGGCTGAGGCAGGAGGGCTGCTGGAGCTCAGCAGTTTAAGACCAGGTGAGCAAGAGTAAGAGCCTATCTTT